>JAGKTI010015899.1:0-19997 GCA_018397915.1 Birgus latro
TCTTTATTACACCCGGGTCCTCTTCTTTATTACACCCGGGTCCTCTTTTTTTATTACACCCTGGTCCTCTTTTTTTATTACACCCTGGTCCTCTTTTTTTTTTTCAGACGCGGGTGTGTTGTTGTTTTATACCCGCGTCTTGTCTTACCCGGGTCTTTTTCTTCTTTTTAGGCTTTGGGTCCTTGGTTGGCTTCGCGTCTTTTTGGCATCGTTTTTTTTTTCTGGATCTTTTTTAGGCCTCGGGCCCATTTTTCTGACTGGCCCCGAGGGTCTTCTTGCCCCCGGGATCTTCTTGCTCCCGGGGTTTTCTTGCCCCCTACGGCGTTTTGCCCCGGCAGTGTCTTGTTCCCGGGATCGTTTCCCTCATCCTCCCTTCTCCTCATCTCCCCCACACGCCCTAATTGTTCCCCAGCTACTCGGGCTGCTCCGCCACCTGTTGCTCTCACTCCAGTCCGAGCTGGAGTTGTGGGGATGCTTGAGGGTGGCGTTGAAGTCTCTGAAGTCGGTGTTAGTGGAGTTGAGAGGGGCTCTGAATGAGTTGAGAGGGGCATTGGGGTGGCGTTGAAGGTGTTGAGAGGGGCGTTGAGGGTGGCGCTGAAGACATTGAGAGGGTCGTTGAGGGTGGTGCTGAAGACGTTGAGAGGGGCGTTGAGGGTGGCGCTGAAGGCGCTAAGAGGGGCGTTGAGGGTTGCGCTGAAGGCGTTGAGAGGGGCGTTGAGGGTGGCGCTGAAGGCGTTGAGAGGGGCGTTGAGGGTCAGGTCGGTGTAGGTCGGGTCGGCGTAGGTTGGCTCTGACATTCAGATTGGCGTAGGTCAAGGCCTTGAATGTCACCTTTTTGTCCAGTCGTCGCGATGATTCTAAGCGTTTTTATTTTAAGCTCTATTTGCATTTTTTTTTTCTCTTAATTTTCCTACGCTTTAGAATTACGTGTCCCAACATACATGTAGGGCGTCACTGTGATGAATTTGGGATGTAATCAGTGAGTTGCCTTCGTGTCGTCGTGTTGTCAATTGGAGTTGCCTGTGGACCTGTCCTTATTATATATACGTCTAACATCTAGCTTGTAAAAAAGAAATTGAAAAAGAAATAATAAAATAAATTATTAGAAACTTATTAAGAATCAATTTTGTAACAATCCAACACCTCTCAGCCTCCTCCCCATCATCCTCAACCTCCTCCCTAACATCAACTTCCTTCCCATCACACTCATTTTGCCTTCCCGCCTACGCCAATACCCCCATACTCACCACCACATCCCAGCACCTTCACTCATCATCATTATCGAGGGAAAACAATCCAGAATAACTTAAAACCCGTTTTAGAAAAATCCAACACGCTACAACCTTCCTCACTGCTATCATCCTTATCCTCAGCGCACATGTTTGGGTGAAAAGAACTTTGTATTAGTAGTCGTAGTAATAATAATAGTAATAATAATTGTATGAAAGACTGACTCAGAGGGTGTATGCGGGTGAAGTGGAGGGAGGAAGAGGGAGGGGAAGACCGAGGATGAGGTGGCGGATGGAGTTGAAAGGTATATGAGGGAGGGGGGAGTGATTTTGGGGGAGGACAGTCAAATGGTGGGTGACAAGAGCGACTTGGAGGCGTTTTGTCTGCGGCCACCCCTTCCGGGATTAGGTCGTCGGGCTATAGATAGATAGATAGATAGTATTCGTGATGGTTTTAACCATAGTAATTATGGTGGCTGTGGTTGTGTTTGTAGTAGTAGCAGTGTGGCTAAACTGGATGTGTGTGTGTGTGTGTGTGTGTGTGTGTGTGTGTGTGTGTGTGTGTTTCACTATGTTCATGTCTTTTTGCAACCATTCTATAACTGTTTGAATGTTATAACCCAAGATATTGTAATATGACTGAGCCAGTGTTCATAACCAGTGTTGATATAGCAGTGTACTGTATGTGGATCTTCGTCCAGAAAGGAGCCCGGTTCTAACCTCAGGGTCGACGGGGTGGGCAACATATCGTGGTTTTTGACTGTACAGCAGATTCTTTTTAATGTGATGAGCATAGGTTTAGAAGCGACTCTTTTAAACAATGTATCCTTTAACCGGGAGGAATGAGGCTGCATATGATTACTTTAGCAAGTAAAGAATTAACATGCATTTATTCTTGTCGCTTTTCCCAACATACCTACCTCTTTACCTACTTACCTTCCTGCCTACCTTCCCCCCTGGCTACTTCCCTAACTACTTCCCTGACGGACCAATGGACGGTAAGCTGTCATCGCGACTGAAGCGTGCTGAGGCCACTGACTTCGTCTGTGGGAATATATTTTTCCTGTGTTCCAATGATTTTACTCAGCGTCTCAGTGATAACATACAGTGGGGTTGATATAGGCTGTATATAGCCCCTCAAGTTCTAACAGCTTCTGCCAAGCTGAATGAAGTCGCATGAACGGAGCATAGTAACAGTGCCAAAAAGTCATTGGAAGGAGGCTAGAGGAGGGCACGGTAAGTATGAGTGGATGGAGGGAAGTGGGGAAGACGACTCTGACAGGAGAAATAAATATCAGGGATTGGTAGAAATAGTGGAAATCCCTTGTGTTAAGACCTTGCTTTCTCCCACTCTCTCCAGTCCTTTGCTATTCATTCTTTGTCCACCTCTCCCTTAACGTACATACCTCTCTTTCTCTTTACTGTCATTTTCTTCAACTGATTAAATAGATACCTTAGTTACAGTGTACTGTACCTTATAACAAACGGCCTCGAAAGAATCAAAGGTTCTTTCATTATCTGCTTTTCTTTACGCCCTCTTCGCCCTTCTTCTTTCATCTCCATTCCTCTCGTTCATATATCTTTTCTTTTCTTCATTACTCCACTTTCTCTCTGCATACATCGTCTACGTCGTCGTCGTCGCCGTCCTTCTCCTCCTTCTACTCCTCCTCTACCTCCTCCTCCTCCTCCTTCACCTCCTCCTCCACCTCCTCCACCACCTTTCTCTCACTCTTTCTCTGTTTTCTTCCATTCCACCAAGATACATCTCTCCTTTCCTGTTTAATATGACAAAACCGCAATCACAGTCACCCTAACTCTTCCTTACATAATATTCAAAAGGACAATGAAGGTATGACAGCGCCTACCTACTGTACCACCAGGCCATTAGGCTATACTGAACATTTAACCACTTCACTACGATAATGTACCTTTTTGTATCCCTTTAGACGATGTTCTCCCTCGCTGAACAACATCGTCTAATGGGATACAAAAGGTACATTATCGTAGTGAAGTGGCTAACATTATCAGTATAGCCTAATGGCCTGGTTGTACAGTAGGTACAGTGAGAGAATGCAAGCTGTATGAGTCCGCCATCGATCTCTGTCTAGCAAGCTGACTATACGTACACACCTTAATCCCGTAAAGAGTGGCCACAAACAAATAGCCTCCACTTCGCTATGTCCTCTGCAATTTGACTGCCCTCCCTCCAGCTCACATATCTCTCCACCCCATCCCTCCATCTTCCTCTCCCCCCCCTCTCTCTCTCTCCACTTCACTCACATACTGTACTCTCCTTTTCCCTCATCTCCATCTTCTTATGATCAAACGATCTCAAAGTATTTCTCTTGACATTCCATCACATCCACATCAATACCACAATCTGCCTTTACTTCCGTATTTGTCTGTCTTTCTCTCCACGTAACGCAACATGCCCCTTTCATAAAGCTCGTTCTTACTGCTCTCACACTTGACTTGTGTCCCCCAATAGGATCCAAGCTGAGCTTCAGTACTGTAGATTGGGGATCACAATACTGTCATGCAGCGACGTTTTTACTTCCATGATCACTTCCCTAGTCCTTATCATTGCTTCAGTCAGTCAGCAACCATTGTTCTCCGCTATGACCTCACAAGCACTTCCTCTTCTAAACTCTCATCTTTAATTACAGCCTATGTACTTGAATGCACTCAAAACCTGTGACTTAATTACTCTCAGAAAACACAAATTTACTCTTGTCTACATTCACTTATAGATATTGATTCTTTCATTCACTTGCAGTCCCATTCATCAAACCATGCAGGTTACATTCATCTTCACTTAACAATACAGGATTTGCTCACAGCTGTCAGTTGGGATCTTTCCTGATTTACAGTAGCCTGTATACACACACACACACACACACACACACACACACACACACACACACACACACACACACACACACACACACACACACACACACACACACACACACACACACACACACACACACACACACACAAGTCAAGATGGTGAGTTTTCTCGTGAATAACGATGGCCTACAGATCCTTAACTACAATAACAGAGGATTGGTTTTCGCCTTATAAACGGAATTTTACAAATACCTCCATACAAAACATGCACACTCCTTTACGTACATGCCCACATCCATGCAGTTCATGTCCACTTGGGATGGTGTGTGTGTGTGTGTGTGTGTGTGTGTGTGTGTGTGTGTGTGTGTGTGTGTGTGTGTGTGTGTGAACAAGATATTATCGATGCAAGACGCAGATCCTAATATCCAGGCTGAAGTAAATACAAAGGAGACGGCTTTCTTTCAGTAATTCTAAACACATCCACATGATTTGCTTGGGTCTACAAGATCTTGTAATGAAAGTGTTAATCAGCCATATTAATCCCTTCAGTACAACGTTGCATTCATTTTATTTCCTATTGCCTATCTACAGGCAGTTTTATTCATCATGGAAATATCTCTTCTATTGCACGAGCTGATGTGGACTAAGAAGGAAAGTGCTATTATGGGTAAAAAGTGGAAGTAAACAGATATAGATAGAATAACAGACATGTAGACTGAAACTGATTTATATTCTTAGGTAGGTAGGTAGGTAGGCAGAGGGGAGGGGAGGGAAGCAGAGAGGGAGAGACAGTATAATTTGTTTGGAGAGAGAAAGAGAGAGAGATGCGAAAGGCAGAGTCAGCGAGAGAGAGATAATACAATATGCATTAATCTAACAGCTAGTATCAGCAATAATTTTGTAGTTATAATCACAAAGGGCTTAGTCATCGTATGTGTGTGGCTTGTCATTTGGCATATACTAATTCTGGCCTGTGAATGTTGCCGGCTATACAAAAAGATGCAGGTATTAAGCCACGTCCATTAACTCTGATGTACAACGCAATACTAATCATCATAATAATTAGATTATCATTCGAATTAACTAAGCTGTGCAAGGTTTTAGCTGTAGTGCCGAATGTAATATTCTTATATCTCCGAAATTTATCCTTTTACTGTAAATGGATGATGGTGATGATGATAATGATGCTGATGATGCTGATGATGTACTGGGGATGGCAAATGTTAGCGCTGTACCTAGATGTTGTGATGCACGTATGACATTTGGTTTTGCGCTGCAATGAAATAAACGCCTGCCTTTTGGAGTGATGTAGTGTACAATACCAAGGCTAATTGCTAGGAGTGCACCACGCCAGAGGGAATGTATTTGCTAGGCTGTAATGATAATGCCGTGAATTTTTATGTACAACACTTCAATAGCGATACATTTCTCATTAGTGGCTTATGTCTAAAGTCTCTCTTATACTGATTAATGCAAAACAAAGAACACCTTTAATGGCCGCACCCACCCTGCTATACTGAAAGAGGAAAGAAATAATTATTTACACAGGAGGCGTAGGGGCTCTGTCACGAATTTTCTACATCGTGAAATTATGTATTGTAAATCGTGACATCGAGTGATTTTGCGGGAGCGACGAATAGTTCTGTAATCCGTGAGAATTAGCCATTCTCTCAACCGTCCACTCGTGTACTTAGATTTGCATCAGATTTTCAAAACTTTCGTCATTCTTTCGGGAGTGATCGTGACATTAAGTGATTTTGCGGGAGTGACGAATAGTTCTGAAGTCCGTGAGAATTAGCCATTCTCTCAACCGACCACTCGTGTACTTGTATTTGCATCAGATTTTCAAAACTTTCGTCATTCTGTCGCAAGTGATTGTCTTTATGTACAGATGATGCATTCCTCTGAGCGATAATTTCTGAATTATCGCTTCTGCCTCCCAGGCCATTACTTGGCCGCGCCTCTATCATACGTCCCTTATGTTGGACACTCAAAAACACAGTCAGTCGTCAAGCGATAGTCTCGGAGTGCGAGTGTGCTGTGCACAAAGCTCGAGCGGGTCTCTTTTCTTAGCTATTTCAGGTCTCAGCTGTATTGGCGTGAATTCCCGAAGCTCCCACCAGCCTCGTGATCGACAGTATTAGCGACGGTCTCATCCATACCGATTAGTATTTTCTTTTGTTTTTCCTAGGCTTAAGGTTTTGGTTATTTAGCTATTTGTCTGAGTGTTTGAGTGAGTGCATTTCCCTTTCTTTGATTTGAATTGATTCATGTAACGTAAATTTATTTTCTTGTATTTAATAAATTTACAGTTCGTTTTCTTGAGCTTTGTTAAATTTAACAGTCGTGTTTGATTTCCCCACATATTTAGTACACTTTTGCTACTCCACGTTAGCACAACTCCTTATATTAATCACGACTGGTACTTAGGCCAGCTCTTGGTATTAATTCTTAAATCTGTTGTGCTAGCTAGGAGTTTGGCTCAGCCAAGATCCTGTTTATTATTATTATCATTGTTATTTTTTGAATGTTAATGGGAGAAACTAACTTTCTCAGAGGCCAACAGTACAGTAATACAGCCTACTTGAGCGTTTAGTCTCTGCTGTGTACTGTTGAGAAGGTTTATAAATTCTCGACTCTAGAGAATTGGCGAAGTAAGCTAGCATAAAAGTGAAATTGCTACTTGATTTCACGAGTCGATTCTCTCGTAATAATCGACTCGATAGTTATTCCTAGTACACATAGCTATACAATGTATACTTTGTTATACAAATTTCATTTTCCCCCTGACATCTGGCGACCTCATTCCAGGATATAAACTCCTAGCTTGAAATTATTACCTAATCACTCACTCACTCTTACTTAGGTAGATTGCTGCACACCAGCCAGCATATCAGACTCAGTTTTCACTCAGTCTCAATCTGAGCATCATGGAAACTAGTTCATACCTGCAGGAAGCCAAGGTTATGGGGCTTACTAACCCCCAGAAAATTCGAGATTATGTCTTCTCGCGCTGCAGTTATGAGCAGCAATGCGAGAATGCCGCCCGTGAAGAACGGAAAATTCGGCGTGAACACGAAAAAGAACACGAGCGTGCTGAGCGCGAGGTACGTGAAAACAACGTGAATATGAGGAACGTGAGAAGGAGCACAAGTGCGAGGAACGTCAGAAAGAACGTGAACACGAGCGTGTCGAGCGCGAGGCACATGAAGAACATGAGCGCGCCGAGCGCGAGACGTGTGACAAACACGAGCTTGAAGTGCTGAAGCTGAAGCAAGACTCCTTGGCTTCAGGCACATCGGGTGCAGCTCATCCAAGCTCCACTACTGCTCTCTGAGCACCTGTTCTAGCAACTCCACGTCTCAAGCTTCCTTCTTACAAGGAAGATG
The DNA here is from genome assembly GCA_018397915.1 of Birgus latro. NCBI lineage: Eukaryota > Metazoa > Arthropoda > Malacostraca > Decapoda > Coenobitidae > Birgus > Birgus latro. The sequence goes on from JAGKTI010015899.1 coordinate 7,469, forward strand.
AGCGAATCGAGCCATTCATAGCTCGTTTTGAAGACATGGCACGGCTGTACGATCTGGATCAGGCAGCTAAGCAGCTTCAGTTCCTTAACTTGTTTGAGAGCTCTGCCCTCAACATTTTCCACAGAATTCACAGAGATAATCTCACGTACGAGATGATGAAGACCGCACTCATCAAAGCATACGGTCTTACCATTGATCACGCTAGAAATCAGTTCATGAAGGCGCGTGTCCAGGAAAAGGAGACAGCTGTTCAGTTCCTTGACCGTCTCACGGCATACTTAGGCAAATGGATGGAGAAGGACGAGACTCCCAGCACGCGAGAGGGAATAATTGATCTTGTGCTGCGCACACAGCTGGAAAAGTCCTGGCCTGCTGAGCTTATGGCCCAGCTCAAGATGTGCAAAGTGAAGGATGCAAACCAAATGGTGGAAAAGGCTGATGCTTTCTTTACTGTGTACGGGTACCAAACTCGTAGGCAACAGCCATGGAATAAAAAAGATACTGCTAAGTCTGGTAAGCAATCGCAGACTGAACCCCAGCATCAAGGCTGTTCTCAGAATAATGGCCAAGGTCCAAACAAACCACAGAAGGTCCAGGGGCAGAATACATAGAAACCTGACTGGAAGAAGTACAAGCAGTACCCTAACCAGCAGCAGTACCCTAAGCAGCAGCAGTATCAGCCACGCAATCGACAACCGGGACAAACCTTTTCAGCACCAGCCCCAGTGTATCGGAGGCAGGAGGCAAATGCAGCTTTCATTCATTCCCCAACAGGTGCACGATGGTGCCGTCCCCACCAGCACAGGTCCCCCTTCATAGTTCACTAGTCCCCCTCAGATGGTGAACTCTCCTCCACAGGCCATCAATGCTCCTGCTCCCCAGATGGTGAGTACAACTCCTCGTGCACCTAGTTCGGGTTCGACCCCTAAAACATATAGTCCTGTCACGTTTGAAGAGTTGAGTGACATGCAGCCTTATCAATGGCTGGCCGCTTCCTCTACAGGCCCTCCCACAGGTAACAGTGCCTTCCTTGTTCAGCCAGGGTTTGCAGGAGGTGTTTCTATCAATGTTCTGAGAGACAATGGTTCCTCAGGTTGTTCTGTCAGGCAGAGTCTTGTTCATCCTGAAGAATATACAGGCAGACAGATCCAAGCTCAGCTTATTGATGGATCAGTGAGATTGTTCCCTGAGGCACGTATCCAGGTAGCATCTCCCTTTTACACAGGTTCAACAGTTGCAGTCGTCATGCAAGAACCTATGTTTGACCTCATTATAGGTAACATACCAGGTGCCAAGTCTAGTTGCACCGTAGATGTCACTACTCAGACTTCGGCTGCAGTAACACGAGCCATGGCCAAGGCTCCAAATCGTGTCGCCCCGGTGGCCATTGCATTGCCACAAGATCTGATTTGTAGTCAAGATGTTGTCCAAGAACAACAGTCTGACCCGACACTTGCTGTTGTGCGGATGAAACAAAAGGGTGAAGTGACAAAGTATTCACGAGGTGGATAAGCCAGGTTCCTTCGCAAACAAGGACGGCTCTACCGTGAGTCACGAACACTCGAGGGCGAGGTTCGACTGCAATTTGTCATTCCCACGAACTACCGCCAAGCAGTGTTAGAATAGGCTCATTGTTCAGCATCAGGAGGTCATATGGACAAAAAGAAAACCCAAGGCCATATCCGTGCTGACTTTTTCTGGCCAGGAATGGGACAGCAAATAGATAGTTTTGTGCACTCCTGTAATGTGTGTCGACGTACCACCATTCAGGAAAGTTTCCTTCCTGTGCCGTTTGAATCCATGCCCATAATCTCTGAGTCATGTGAGAGAGAGGGCAGTGGTAATGTGGGTGCAGACCTGACGTCTTGCCCGTTGGCCCAACAGGACATAATATGTGTAGGGTCTGTACATACATATGTACTGTAGCTCATAAGCGCATAGTCACGGCGATCGCAACTGCGGACACCGATGACGAATGGGCAGTCGTGGTGATCCCAACGGACACCGACTCCGAGCCCTCATTAGTTGTAAGTGTAGGGCTTGTACATACTGTATGTACCGTAGGTTAAGGGGAAGTTCGAGACCCCCGCAGGGGCAATATGAGGCTGTGTTTGAATTACCTTGTGGTGTGTCTCGAGCTGTGGGCCTCTCTGAGGATTCCCAGAGAATGCACAAATTCCACATGAGTGTTCACACCCACGCAGGGTGTTAAAATGTGACCTGCCCAAGTTTGCATAGGGATTCTCGACTTACCTTTATTAGTTATAAGTGCGTAGTCATGGCTATCCCAACCGAGGACACCGATGATGAACGGGCAGTCGCGGTGATCCCAACCATGGACACTGATGACGAGCTCTTTGTAGCAATAAGTGTATAGTTATAAGCGAGCAGTCACGGCGATCCCAACCGAGGACACCAATGACAAACGGGTAGTCGTGGTGATCCCAACCGCGGACACTGACGATGAGCCCTGTATTAGCCGTAAGTATAGGTTAAAAAGGGCAACTATTAAGAAAATAATGGCGACCTCATATCTACGAAATTTACTGTCAATTGATTTTTAGCTAAAGTGTACTTTCTGTTGTGTATGGATTGACTGCTGGGTGGATGAAATTGCAATTTAGTACAAATTGTCACATTGCCACTATTGATGCTCCACCTTGACTCATTCCACAGGTACAGTTGGTGATCCCAACCGCGGACACTGACGATGAGCCATTTGTAATAGTAAGTATAGCTATAAGTGTGCAGTCACGGCGATCCCAACCGAGGACACCGATGATGAGCCCTGTATTAGCCGTAAGTACAGGTTAAAAAGGGCAACTGTTAAGATAATAATGGCAACCTCATATGTACGAAACTTGCTGTCAATTGATTTTCAGCTAAAGTGTACTTTCTGTTGTGTACGGATTGACTGCTGGGTGGATGAAATTACAATTTAGTACAAATTGTCACATTGACACTATTGATGCTCCACCTTGACTCATTCCACAGGTACAGTTGGTGGGTGAAGCAGATGTCCAGGACCATTGATTGTCTCTGCTGCACGCTGCCACCTCTTCTCCTCTGCCCTCGTCGCCTTTATTATTGCATTAATTTGTATTATTATTGCTTTACACCTAGGTACAGTTACACTACAACTGTCACACCTACACCGTGTATCACATACACCACGCTACATAACAATTAGTTGTCAGCGTAAGTGTAGCGAACTTACGCTCAGTTTGACCTGAGTACAGGATTCTTCACCGTCGTCTCGGAGTTTTTCCCTCAAGCTTGCTTATCTTAACGTAAATACGAGATTTTTATGCTCATAGGTGACAGTGCTTTTCTCCTGTAGCAGGATAGTGCACACACCACAGTGTGAATCTTGTGTTACTGAGCTAGGGTGTATAAATATATAATGTTAAATTTTTCCAGGGAAAAATTTGATTTTCCAGGGGCGTAATGTCACGAATTTTCTACATCGTGAAATTATGTATTGTAAATCGTGGCATCGAGTGATTTTGCGGGAGCGACGAATCGTTCTGAAGTCCGTGAGAATTAGCCATTCTCTCAACCGTCCACTCGTGTACTTGTATTTGCATCAGATTTTCAAAACTTTCGTCATTCTTTCGTGAGTGATTGTCTTTATGTACAGACGATGCATTCCTCTGAGCGATAATTTCTGAATTATCGCTTCTGCCTCCTAGGCCGTTACTTGGCCGTGTCTCTTTCATACATCCCTTACGTTGGACACTCAAAAACACAGTCAGTCGTCAAGCGATAGTCTCGGAGTGCGAGTGTGCTGTGCACAAAGCTCGAGCGGGTCTCTTTTCTTAGCGATTTCAGGTCTCAGCTGCATTGGCGTGAATTCCCGAAACTTCCACCAGCCTCGTGATCGACTGTATTAGCGACGGTCTCATCCAGACCGATTAGTATATTCTTTTGTTTTCCCTAGGCTTAAGGTTTTGGTTATTTAGCTATTTGTCTGAGTGTTTGAGTGAGTGCATTTCCCTTTCTTTGATTTGAATTGATTCATGTAACGTAAATTTATTTTCTTGTATTTAATAAATTTACAGTTCGTTTTCTTGAGCTTTGTTAAATTTAACAGTCGTGTTTGATTTCCCCACATATTTAGTACACTTTTGCTACTCCACGTTAGCACAACTCCTTATATTAATCACGACTGGTACTTTGGCCAGCTCTTGGTATTAATTCTTAAATCCGTTGTGTTAGCTAGGAGTTTGGCTCAGCCAAGATCCTGTTTATTATTATTATCATTATTATTTTTTGAATGTTAATGGGAGAAACTAACTTTCTCAGAGGCCAACAGTACAGTAATACAGCCTACTTGAGCAGTCTCTGCTGTGTACTGTTGAGAAAATTTATAAATTCTCGACTCTAGAGAATTGGCGAAGTAAGCCAGCATAAAAGTGAAATCGCTACTTGATTTCACAAGTCGATTCTCTCGTAATAATCGACTCGATAGTTATTCCTAGCACACATAGCTATACAGCTAAACATTGTTATACATTTTTCATTTTCCCCCTGACAGGGGCCACCCCCAAGAGTCCCATCCCCTATAAAGTCTGGCCCGAGTGAAGGTTTAGTACTGTACAAAGTTTCGTGTGCCAAAGTAAAACTATGGCGTCGTCCCCCAACTCAGCCTTCTGCTCCAGGACAAACCAGTTAGACCAACAGCCAACACCACCCTGCCACCGGAGGTCCATGATTGAGGACCCTCTTGATTCCCTTTCATAGAGTCAGAGTTGTTGTGATACGGAGTAAACCTTTGCATCGGCAGCAGGAGAGAGGCCCTGGTGAGTGGCTTTAAAGCAGGCAACACTTTGTCCGGCCAGCAAGTAACTCTCCCTCACCACATAGAAATTACCAGTGGTGCTCTTACAGTAGTGATGCTCTACAATGTCCTGAAGTTCACCACGTGAACCACAGTCTGCCACCCACAGCAGCAGTGTCCAGAAAGCAGCAGGTTCTTGCCAAGTTAACTGACGCTACTCAGTCTCCTTTGAACTCCTGCAGTTGAGGTGGACTAGAACCGCCTTTCACCCTTTTTATCGCAGAGCTTGCCCAGCACCAGTCTGGTTTTAAAAGTCGGTCAAGGGAAGACTTTCACTTCACAATACATTGCATTACGTTTATTTGTATTCTAGCTCTACATCTACATTTATTTAGTAAAAATTTTAATTTACCTTTTCTTCAATAAGATACTGATAGTCTTGAAGGTAATAAGTAAGTTTTTAACCATAATGAAGAGAACTATAGTTATAGTAATGGTGACTGCCATGAAAATATTTGTTGTTGTTTTTGCAGCCCCATACATTAGATATGAACCCAGTGAACCGCCGGACACAACCACTTCAATCGGCTGCTACCAAAGACCTTTTGTTGAGGTTATGTTAAAGGACCTAATATGTTATGATAATGTGTATGAAGTGAGTAAGTGTGTGTGTGTGTGTGGTGCGGTGAGCTGCATTGCTGTGTGGGAATAGAAGACTGTGAGTTGTATTTTGCGTTGAGATTAAAATAAGGCACGATGGAGGTCACCCCGGGGTGTTGCTATGTGTAATTGTGTCTCTCTGTGTAGGGTAGTTTTCGAAGGGTGGATGTCTGGCGTTGGTTTGTGATGGATGCTCTTTGGCTGGAGATTAAATGGCCGCGGTGGCCGTGTGTGGCGTGTGTTTGTGAAACATAGAGTCGTGTGAAGGAAGAAAGAAGGATGTTATCAAGCTGCACTGCGTAGTGTCAGGCAGGTGTTCGTTTTTTTTTTTCCTGTGATCTGATGTAGTATAAATTTGCAAGGATGGGAAAGTTCTTGAGGTACGAGTAGAGCGATGAGCTGTTTGCTATTCATATTCATGTGAGCTTTACAGAGAAATAATTTTGTTCCATAACGTAGGTGATCTGTGTCTGTGAATTTCGTATGCCATCTCATTATTATTCTTTAGGTTTTGTTTGTGTTCTTTAAGCTTTTCCATGTTTGTGGAGGGTTAAGTTGACGGCCTAATTTGGGCTGACATAATTTATTGTCATTCCAATTACCTGTTTATAGAAGGTGTTCAGTGATTCCTGCTGCTGTCGAAGGTACTGCTTCCATGAGTTTTGAAGGAATTCAGTATACGAGATGACTTTAGAGTGGTGTTGCTTGTATCTTGAGAAAAGGTTATGTGTGTGTTCAAAGCAACACCTAGAATTTTGAGGGTGTCATTCCCGTGTTTGGTTTAAAGTTAACCCTGTGACTGTGTTTGAAATTGATGAGACTCATGCCTATCTCAAGAGAAAAGATGGTGGTTGATTTGGTTGATGAGATACTCATTGTTTTGTCGAAGCCAGTGGTCTGTTGACGTAAGTACTGTTGGAGCTGTCCCGCTGCGTGTTGAGTTCTGGTGTTGTGGAGCTGTTGCTGTCATTGGTATAAGGCAGCAACCGCTACTGAAGGAGGAGGGTTGGCAGTTCGTGGACGAAAAGAATTAAAAGTGAGGGTGAAAGGTCCGAGCTCAGTGGAACGCTGTAGAATATTAGTCTGAATTATGAACTTTGGCTTGGTAGAGTACCTGAGAATCTGCCTGGTAGGTCAGTCATTTTTTATCATTGTACTCCATGTTTGTGTCCATGATTTTGCAGCTCATGATGTGTGTTGGTACTGTAGCAAAGCTATGCCAGTGTTTATCACTGCTAGAGTGGTTATTACTGGTGATTCTTTCATGACAAAAATCTTCAGGATAAATTGGATTAATCTGGGGTGGTGTGTAGAGCATGAGTGATTAGGTCGGAATCCGTGTATGAAGTGAAATAGAGTAAAATAGGCATCAAGTTCATCAGGATTAATCATTCATAAGATTTTGGATGGTGCACAGTGTAGCGAAATTAGTCAATAAGACGAACTGTTGAGTGGTTTTCCTAGTTTCAGTTTGGTAATGATGATTGCTCTCTCTCATACATCGAGGATTTGGTTGTGAGTCCGGGAAAATTTGAAAATTTCAGTGAGACTTTTTATCGATATGAGGGCTAAGCGTTTTAAGTGGGACCTTGAAGATGATGAAGACGATACGACATAATGATTCTAATGGCAGTGAGGATGGTATTGACTTAATACTGATGATAATGACGACGATGACGAGAACCTAATTCAAATGTGTGAAGCTGTTCTGCAACAGGGGAGGGGCGCCACCATGTCACCCCGTCATAAGCTGTAATCAAGACGTCATGCTTGACTGCAGTTTAATGCTTCAGTCTCACGATACTGCATTATTTACTGATATATCATGGGGTAATAATTACTTCAGAAATTGATGACATCTTTCTAAATCACACCGCAGTTCCACGCTAGATGTGCGAGTATGACATTATAGGATTAGAAAGAATAGCAGAATGGTATCAGTAAGCGAGGATGGTGTGTGTGTGTGTGTGTGTGTGTGTGTGTGTGTGTGTGTGTGTGTGTGAGAGAGAGAGAGAGAGAGAGAGATTTGGAGAAGGAAACAGAAACATGTAAGAAAGTAAGGAAACAGAGAATAAGTAAGGAAACAGAGAATGAGAAGAAAATAAATGTATCATTAGACAGCTTGAAAACGACTAATCACTTCCAGCGATGAAATAAGAGTGAAAGAACCAGTGCTCACTAAGGGAGTAAATTGAAGGCCCCGGTTCAAGGAGAAAGGTGTGATTGAGGTAATTTATCTCGTGTCGTAAAATGCACGGCTGCCTTATAAATCAATGTATCGCAGGAAAACACTCTCAGAGATTGAAGAAGGAGGGCAAATGCAGAGGCTGCGGAAAAGAATGTGGGAGTGGGTATTGAACTGAATGTAGGTGAACACTTGCTTCATTATATTTTATACTATGGTGAGGATTTTTGACATACAAAATCATTCATCGTCATCATCATCATTATCAAGGGAGTGGAGGTTGTGAGACTGCTAGAAGTCGGAAAGAAGAAAGTTCGTGTGAGCTGGGAAGCGGGGGAGGGGGGGAATAGTTCAAGCAAATCCCTACTTTACCATATATGAATGCATGAATAAATGGGTCCGCGTCTTTGGATATTCTGTTCAAAATTCTATATACATGCAGCATCTCTTCCCATTACGTAAGCTACCTCACCCTTAGGTAGCAACACGCGTCATGATGATGATAATGAGGAGGACGAAGAGGAGGAGGATAGCATTGAAATCAATGAAAATTCATCATCATCATCATCATTATCGTTGCTGTCATTATCATCATCATGACCCTATTCGAACCGTCATAATTATATGAAGCGGGCGGGATCCAGCGACAGGAAAATAAATGAATAACGCCAGTGAAGAATATCATCATGGTACAGAGGAAGAAAAACAACTACACTTATTAGTTATTCTAATCTCTATTACGCTTCTCCTGATAAAGTCGCTCTCACTACCCCGATATGATAAACTCTCTCTCTCTCTCTCTCTCTCTCTCTCTCTCTCTCTCTCTCTCTCTTTGACTGCCAGGTTAAAACAGAGGTACAAATCTTTGCTTGTACATGGTCATATACGCTCCATCCAACCAGTTACATCCAGCGAACATTAACCCCTTAACACTGAGGACATTTTAATTTCGTATATTCTATTTCCTACAGATTATATTTGTTAGGAGGAACTTTTCGAACGAGAGTAGTTAAGTGCAGCCTTCTCAGATACTTTCACAAGGTGATCTCCGAAACTGAACAAAATCGTCTGGTGGTGGCAGAAAGAAATTAGAAAAATGTCACGGTAGTCATGGGGAGGAAATCAAGAAGAGGAAGAACACAGTCAAAAGAAGTGGCAGACACAAAGAGACGCAAAGTAAGTGGTAAATACGGACTGGGAGGATGATACAGGTAAATGATGAATGGAATGTAAAAAGTAAACAGAAGTGTTGGTAGAAGATGTTTGCATGCGTTGTGCTTGAGTGTCTTTCGAGAATGTCATGTTGTCCGGTGATGCAGTACCGACGAGTTTGGGTTTGTTGATCTGGCCATTCTGTAAGATCCAAATGTCCTGTAGTTTGCAGTCATGATGAGCAAAAATGTAATCATTTATTGATAATTATCGTTATTATTTGTGTATGTGTTAGTATGTGTCCGGCTCGTTACTGTGATCCAGTATTTTATATTTTGTTCATTTTTTTTCGACTCTGAGCATAGACATTGGCAGATCGGTCCATGAGGCCCAGTAGTTCTTCGTTCCACATGTTACCACTTCGGCAATAAACCCACTGTCCAAACTGAAAATCTGGCAAGCCTGCCTCATTCACGGTTTTTGTAGTGGCATCAGCAGCTTATTTTATGACATCTCAGAAGATCTTGTAGAAAACCATTATCGTCCTTTTACCGAAGCTTTAAAATAACAACCAATCACGCAAATCGAATCTTATCTGAAGAGAAATACAAGAGAACAGAGAGAGATAGAGATAGATAGAGAGAGAGGGGGGGGGAGAGAGATCAGAAGGAACAGGAAAGGAAGGAGGAAAATGAAGAAATAGGGTCTTGGGACAAGAGAGGGAGAGGAATGGAGGGAAGAGCGAAGTAACAGCAGTAGTGAGGGACAGAAAGAGAATTAATAAGGAAAGAGAGAGAGAGAGAAGGAAAAATTGAACAGGAAGGAAAAGAGAGAGAGAGAGAATGAGGAAGGAGCAGGATAGGAAAGAGAGAGAGAGAAGGAGGAAGGGAAGGAAGGGAAAGAGAGAAAGTGTGAGAGGAATAAGGGAGGAAGGAGAGAGGAAAGGAGGGAGTATCAGGAGAGGAAGGAGGGAAGGACCGCGAGAGGCAGGGTAGGAAGGAAGAAGAGAAAGAAAGGAAGGGGAGGGAGAAGGAATATGGAAGGAGGGATGAATGAAGGAGTGGGACGAGTGCAGATGGAAGGAGTGGGAGAAGGGGCCGAAGGAGCAGGAAAGGGAAATGATAAAAGGAAGGGAGAATCACAGAACGAGAAAGAAAGAGAAAACAAGAATGAGCAGATGAGGAGGGGGAGAGGGAGAGAATGATCAAGGAGGAGAGGGGAGGAGTTAGAGAGTGAAATAGAGGGAGAGAAAGAGAGGAAAACATGAAGGGTAAGTAGAGATGGAGGGACAGAGAGAAAGACCGACAAGAATTAGTAAGGAGGGAGAGAAAGGAGGGATGGAGAAGGAGCACAAATCATCAGCGGCCACTATACTCCTTGACACCCTCCCGCGATGGATTTCCAGCCGTACTCTCTCTCTCTCGTTGCTTCAAATCTCCATTAACGTCTTCCTCTTCCTCCCCTACTCCCTGTCCTCTTAACTTACCGTCTCCCTACATTCCCCCTCTCTCTTTTCACTCGCCTTGTCCTATAAAGTCTCTTCTTTACATTACACTCACCTCTGTTACACTTTTCCCGTATTTTCTACACTCTTCGGTCCTTTATTTCACTCTTGTTCTTTTGACCCAACCCATTCCATTTTCTTCAGTCTCCTAGATCATTTCCAGTTTCCATAAGCTTTTGCTTCATTTTCACTCCATTATTCCAAAGAAACATTGAAAACAAGCGCACCACTTCTTTCTATGAGCAAGTATGGCTTATTTTTACGTAGTGATACGCTTAATATTATCTCCCTCTGCTCTTCTTTCTCCTTTCTCCTTGTCCAGTGACCCTCTTCCTTCAACTCCTTTGCTCCATTACATTCTCATTTGCTCTCGCTGCACTATTACATTCACATCTACACTCTCCATGCTTATTTCAATCTCCTTTGCACTTTCCCCTTAACACTTCACTCTTCTATACACTCCCCCTGTCTCTCATGTTGCTTTCTTTTGACATTCTTTGTAATTTCTTTTTTTCACTTCATTTATATCCTTTTATTTGCATTGTCCCCATAACTTTTATAATTTTTGTCCTTTCTCACTTCCGTTTTACACTTTTCCTGACTTGTCCCTGTGCTTTACCTCTTTTGCACACTCTCCCTTTTCTTTTGCACACTCTCTTGATGCTTTCCCTGTCCGATTTTTCCCAAATACCTATTCATATTCCGTAACCCTTTTGTCGTCTCCCCGCCCCTCTCTCGCCCCCACTTTACAGATTCATCGCCTGCATTAATTTCCTGTCACCATGCCCCCCTTCAGTGTGGTCCTTATATTATCAAGTACGCTCCCCCAGGAGGTGGTTGAATTTTGTGTGAGGTGTCGCCCCTAGCCCCCCTTCCTCCTCTGTCATAGCCACATCACCCTCTGCTCTTTCCCTATTGTGTTTGAACGCTCTTGGAACCTTATAGCACTTTCAGCTGAATATAATCGTCTTAACGTAAGACAGAATGATACTTAAGAGTTGTTCAGTTTAAAAGAGAGTAAATGATGAAAACATTAGCGTTTTCTCTGTCTTGGTACTCAAGTCTCGTTTGCGTAAATTTCTCAGCTTTAGACACCATGAAAAATTGATTTTCCACATTTATTTGATCTTGTTCGACGGCTCTGGAGACTTTCTAACCACACTGATGCATTTTGCACATTGAACCTCAGTAGTCCACATCACATTTATCGTATATATGCAGTGTGTGTGTGTGTGTGTGTGTGTGTGTGTGTGTGTGTGATTTAGTTTCATAACAATTTATTTTGCACTTTGGATTTAGTTTTATTTTGTATGAATATACATTTTAAATGTTGTTGGGAAGGAAGAGACATCGATCCGATGCTGGACGAGAGTTCGAATCTCTGCTGAGGCAGGGAATAATTTAAGATATTTGAATATCATACCAGTGCACTTTACTGATCTACCATAACACCCTTCGACATATAAAAACACCCTGGCCAATACCAATACACCAGGCGTGTATGACACAGCCCCAGCATGTATTCAGTATGCGTGTCAGCGACCAAGTGGTAACAGGTGGAGGTATATGGTGCTTAGGTAGACAGCTGCACCTCAGGGAACGGGTTGTTGAAGACTCTGCCCAGAATCGGAAGCATGAAAAAAATATGCTCTTTCATTTCGAGCAAACTATTATTAAAAAGCAAACTATTATTAAAATATTAACTCCTGCATCTGCCTGAAGATTATATTACTTTATTGACAGCAGAAGGTATCTTCCTGGACTTCTCTCTCTTAATGACAGCTGTAGATATCTTCCTAAACGTCTCTCTCTCTTTCTCTCTCTCTCTCTCTCTCTCTCTCTCTCTCTCTCTCTCTCTCTCAACGACTTACACACTTCACTAACGGGGGGCAGAAGACAAGCCAGCACGTGGTGACACAGTGCACCCAGGGCGGACAGCTGCCACGTCCACATGGGAGCCAAACCTCCTTTATAAACCCAAGCACCTCGCCGTGGGGAAGGGCCTGGCACACCCTGGCCAGGCTCTGTCTGCCACAAGAGAATGCTGGCTCTGTATACGGCGATTATACTGTTCTGTACCTGTAGGACGGCCCCACAATGGCACCCACTTACCTGTGGTCGACGTGTCTTCTCGGCCCGACCGATGTAAGTTTAGCAAAAATAATAACAACTAGTGAACAAATATTGTTAAATCAATTTTTGTACTGCAATAAGTTTTTGTGTACGGAAAAATGCGAAGGCTTACTAC
>JAGKTI010015900.1:0-19997 GCA_018397915.1 Birgus latro
GAAAGAAGAGGATGACGTGTTGTGCCTACAAAACAAATCGCAAAGGAACAGGTGCAACGTAATCTCTGAATCCCCTTACACTACAACCATGAAACCTCTGCAGGATAACACCACATTCCCACTGAATTAAGGCCTTTGTTGCAGTGACGTCTTTTCTGTTTACTCTTGCTGCCTCCTACATATGTTTTTCAGCTCTGGAGAGGTTTTTGGTCTGAAGGAATCAGATACAGCCTTTACGATTCCTTGTACTTTGAAGTATATTAATATTGCCTGATGGTAGCAAGATTAACTCAAACTACTAAAAACGTCGCCGAATTCAAGGGGTTCAGTACGTCAATGGCATAAACGGACTATCCTTTTATTCAGTTTCCTTGAATTCTCTACATAGTAAAGACCAAAGCTCAGTCATCAATACCACTCTCAGTTCTTCAGCATAAATACCTGTAAAAACAACTTACTGCTCAAGAATAACTGTTGTTTGACTGCACTACGGCTATGCTATCACCGTCTGCCTTATACCTCTGTTGGAGAATCACTCTGTACTAATGACATTTTTCATAACTTCGTACTGTTAGGGGATCCAGTTTTGCCTGAAGAAAAACTTACGACCTAGGCAAGTCTCGTTAAGTTCCCTGAAAGAGTGATACGCAAGCACTGTATTGACACAGCTCGCACAACCTGTGTCCGCGAAAAGGAAGTGTATGAATGACACTGATGTATTAAAAATAATGTGTGTGGTAATCTGTTGTCTTGCCGCTGTGTGCAATGGGCTATCTGTACGAGTATACTGTCAGTCCACGGATTTCGTATGTAGTGATCACACTGCGAACGTCTCAAAGCCTTACTATTACAACTCCCCAGTACTCCCTTCCCTCACCCTAAACCACCTGTCTTCTTGTATTCTTTGAAGTTCTTTCGTCTTTCATTCTAAGTTTGCTAATCAAGCGCAAGTGTGAATACTTTACCTAATTTACCTAGTTCAATAGCAGTATCATCCTGAGTCCCAGCCAGTACCATCATTCATGCAGAAGGTTAAAGTATCATTGCATAATAATTGAGTTCAGAAAGCGTGAGAAGAATGGGGGAGGGTTGGTTGGTGGTGATGGTAGGGGAGCTGTGTGAGAAGAAACTGGTGAGGGAAACGCCGTAGATGGTGAAATGCGCTGAGGTAAGGAGAAAAAGTTAGGCAGCAAGGGAAAGCAGAAACAAGGAATGAGGAAGTGGAAGAGGAAAAACTAATTACGGAAGTGGGATAGTTAAAAGCTACACAGACAACGAAATGGAAAGAGCAGAAGCATAAAGGGAAGGGGCGGAGGACGTAGAAGCAGAACATGGGTGCAAAACAAAAAGTTGTAGGAGAGGGATGGGAAGTGGTGAGGGTAGGATGAAGTGGAGCGCCCGTAGTAAGAAGACTAATGAGTGGTTGATGTAAGGATGGAAGAGTGGCACTAGAGAGGCGAGGGCAGAAGCGAAGGGGGTAGGAGAGGCATGGATTGGTGGGATGAATGAATACGATGGAGAAGTGGACAGAGCAGAGGCTAGGATAATAATTGATGAGGGAGTGGTTTGAACAAGAATGTAATAGTGAAAGGAGTGACAGAACTGTTATGGAGGAATGAAACACAACGACGAGGAAGAAAGAAAATGGGATAAATTAAGTGGTGGGGGCAGAGGCAATGAGCGTGGCTGAAGCAAAGATGAAGGAGTGGAAACAGCAGAGAAAGGACCAGAAGTGAAATGGAGTTGATGAGACAAGGATGGAGAAGTGGCAGAGAGGGGATGGAGAAGTGGAGGAAGTAAAGGCTAGAAGATTAACTGACTGACTGGTTGAAGCTACAGTGCACTAGAGGCAGGGATAAGAGAGACAAAGACTGACGCAGAGACAATAAGGGACAACAGGGAATTGAAAGAGAGGCGGAGTAAGGCAAAAATGAAATGAGTGAACTATGAGAGGCAATGACAAGGAAAGATGGAGATTGGAATATGCGAAGATAGAGATGTAAAGGAGGTAAGGAAGACAAGGATGGAAAAGTGGAGAGAACAGGAGAGTGAAGAAGGGTAGGGAAGTGGAAGAGGTAGATGGAGCACAGGCAGTTAAGGAAGTGAAAGTAAGAATAAAGTCTGGAACAGTGAAGAAACTGAAAAAGACAAAGGCAGAGAAATGTAGGAGGTAGAAGAGAGAAGGACAAGGAGTAAAATGGACAGGAGACAAGGAAAATCAGAAGACAGAACGCATGCTGTAGGAGAATAAAGGTTGGAAAGTGAAAAAGTGCAGTAGAAACAAACAGGTAAATGAAGGGAGATGGATGAGGAAGTGATGACAGAAAAAAACAGGGAAAAGGAAAGCTGGTGTGGGTGTCAGCTCACTCCTGTTCCCATTATCAAGGCTGCTGCTGTTGCCCGAATATGAAGCTTCTGTCAAAAAGAGTAGGAAAGAAGGGAAAAGAAAGCCTTGATATTATATGGAGATCTTGTTTACTAACCCTCTGGTTTAAAGGAGAAATCTCTTAGTCAAGGAGTTAATAATCTCTCGTACTGTATGTTATTTACCGGTATGCCTTTGAATATCAAGACAGACATTATACATAACAAAGAAAGTTGTATAAACACACCATATGCATAGGTAAAGTGAATAAAGAAAAAGTGCTAGGGAGCGTTCTAAACCCACCAGACCATGGCATCTGCATAAAAAACCTGGAAGAGCATTTTAAGTCTTTCACTACGAGAACGTTATTTTATCCGCAGTATATCCAGACGTTTTTATTTAGCTTAGGACAGTACCTGAGTAGCGAGAGCGTTTATGATGGCTGTCTCTAACCTCTTCAGCACAAACAGTCTCCCTTAAGTTGAGAATAATTTCGTGTAGACACAGAAAGAACTGAATAAGCAAAACGACATTGTAGTGAAGAGGTTAATGTACTAAGCATGGTAGTAAACTAAACCCATTTTACTCCAGCTTAGAGTGAATTGCCGTATCTCCCTCTTAAATGCAGAATTGTAATAATAGATTAAACCTAGAATATGGTACTAGTCATGAAGAAGTGCTATGGAAAGTATGTCGAGCCATAGTATTGTCCTTTGTCACTGAGCTGCATGAAATGAGCTGCATGAAATGAGCTGCAAAAGGAAAACAAAAAGTCCAAGGTAAGGTAGAACGAACGTAGCAAGGAGGAGGTACTAGGGAGCGTTCTGAGGGTAAAAGAAGATGGCTTCCAATCTTGCAAC
The DNA here is from genome assembly GCA_018397915.1 of Birgus latro. Lineage (NCBI taxonomy): Eukaryota > Metazoa > Arthropoda > Malacostraca > Decapoda > Coenobitidae > Birgus > Birgus latro. Next base: position 3,226 of record JAGKTI010015900.1, read on the forward strand.
GCTGCGAGGGAGAGTGAGGCAAAATTATCAAGAAGGCGAAGGTGCAGAGGCTCCTCATCACTCCGCCGGGCCGCCAGCAGGAAAAATATTACTCGTTCAAACACAAAAATGAAGATGAAGCCTGGCGTTATCGAGTAAATATTTGCCACCCCAAAATTTTAACGTGCTGGAACGAAAGTCAGCTGGCGGAAACTATTAGATAAGACGGGGGTATTTCTTCTCGGCATAAAATGCTCGTATCACTAACATTATCGTCCCCCCCCTTTTTTTTTTTTTACCTAGCGCCAATATTATGATCTTAAATTCTACCAGGACTACAAAATTTTTAGGAAACATGCCGGTAGATGCTCGTACGGTTGGATCAAAAAAATCAGACTCTACAATTTTCTTGCTCAATACATGAATTTCCCAGCATTTAAATCGTCCAAACGGGGAAATTTTGCGATATTTTGGGTGATGGGACCAACATTATGCGGGAATATATACTGAGCACTTAACCTCCCCTCCTGTTACAGTGGCAGCCCCGCCCTGTCCCCACGCATGTGACCTTTGTAGCCCTCGCCTCCCCCCTGTTTGACCCCGCTGCCAGCTTTGACGTGCAGTGTTTGCGTCAGCGTCGCCTTGACAACCGACTGACGTGCGTTTTTCACGCAAGCCGTTCGGAGTCCTTCAAATTACGCGCGAATGCACCGCATGCTAATTTTTCCCGTAGTGCGTTCTTGCCGCCATTGTTTCAGTTCACTGTACGATAGCTTTCACCACTGCTGGTACCGGGACTGATTTTTACTATCTCATTTACGCGGCTTGAACTCCACATCCAAATTCAAGCTTTCTTTTTCATCTTCTCTGTTCCATTTGTTTTTTCAACCCAAAATAATTCATCAAAGTGTGTGTGCCCTATACACTGCCTGTGATCCCTTCGTTTAACCCCCTCTGGCCGTCTGACTTGCCCAGTTTTTGGCATTTTTTCCCAGCGGCTCGATATAACCAATTTGAAGGTCCGGTGGTCAGCACATACGTCATCGTTTGTCCCCAGGGTGACGGAGGGAGGGCGGATGAGGCCGGGTGAACTGAGGTGGGTTCTGATGCTCGCGCTCCACTCAACCTGGGGATTGTTGAGCCCTGCGAGGAAAACATCACGCACGGTCCCCGAATAAAAGAGAGGAAGACATCATGCACAGGCGCCAAGTAGAAAGCACTGCCACTTCTCACACAAGTGCCCTACCTTACCTGTGGAATATTGGAGCTAGCAAGGAAGACATCACGCACATCTGCCTTGTAGAAGCACCAACACTTCTTAACCCCGAACCTGGATGAACTAGAAAGGCATTATGCACATCTGCTATACACGGGCACTTCTCACATCTCACACGCTGCTGGATAACCTGTAGACTGCCGCAACCAGTGGGAAGAACATAGCGAGCATTCACCAACTAAACACACTGGCGCTTCTCACACAAGTGCACCTAGCCTGGGGACTGCTGGAGTTAGCAAGGTAGGCATCAGTCACACCCAGGTAAGAGTACTTGACCTTCTCACACAAGTATTCCACCATTCCTAGGGATCGTGCGAGGAACACATCAAGCACATCAAAGTAAAGACACAGACACTTCTCTTGCAAGTCAACACCTAACATGAAAATTGTTCGTACGAGAGAGCAAGACATCACACACGTCAGGCAAGTAATGGAACTGACACTTCTCCCTAAAGTAGAGGCACCAACCAGAAAAGCTGGAGATGCTCGTTAGTGGTAGCTTCAAACCCTTCTGCCCAAGGACGTCGCTTGTATTTTCTTTAATTTTATTATTTATTCGTTTATTTTTCTGCTACAACTATACGATAATGTTCAGCCGAAGACAACGTTACCCTAGTGATGTTAAGATTGTATCATACCCTTGAAATATACTTTAAAATATCTTTTGTTCAATAAAAATAATCCAGTGGTTGCAGGAAAGAAGACAGATCACATCATCGTATTAAAAACGTTGAAATGAAGAAAACAGTGATAAACTGCTAGAGAATGAGAACAGCCAGATTACAGTGATAAGAATGAATGACGATGCTGATGATGAAAGCAGCACATGGGGAGATATATAGCTTATAACTGTCAAATTCTGCAAATACCGTTTCTTATTTATTTTTCTTCTTATACAGTATAACTAAATTTTAGGAAACGACCCAAGTGCATTAGCAAGAATGAGACCATCTCCGAGGGTGAACTTGGAGCTGCAGCCAAGATAGGTGAGGTCATCTCTTTGGATCGTAGCATTAGGAGGTATACAAGCATCCTTTCCTTGGCAGTTCATTTTTTTTTCCTTATTGCACATTATTAGTTGCTCCCACATTACCAATACTACGGAGAAGCTGGTCGGGAACTTCCTGAAGTAACGAGAATACGAATTTCCATCACACCTGGATGCACCTACAGTCATTAATTTATACCAGTTTGAATATTGTAATAGTTTTTATTTGCAGGCAGCATACCAGAGAATATTATCTTATTCAATCAAATAGCGATTTTTTTTTAGCTTATTCCTGCAACTTTCAGACGATTTTACTCAACCTAGGAAAGGCCTGATACTGAAGGATTTAATGAAGACTACAATAAACCCCTTTACTTTAAAATGTCTCCCCTGGAGGGCATCCCGTGCAGTGAACCGATGTTCTCTTGCAGTTGACAGAGTCTTGTCACAGAAAGGAGCGAGGAACTGTGTAGAGTGTTGGTTTCTGGATGGACGCCGCATTTGCGTCTCCGCCCAATTAACAGGGGAACCATATCAGGTTCACCTTTTTAGCCCGTAATTCGGTTGTATGGTTACAGCCCAATGTACCATTCCCGTTATATGTATGTATTATGTCCGTTATGTATAAGTATATATGCCCCCCTCCCCCTCCACTGTGTGCCCCCACTGTATCCTAGAACTGCAGACGTCATCAGCGTTCCCAGGCTTGACCAGCCAACTCGAAACATATGTACAGTCAGTCGAGGGCTAACTCTGAGACGGACAACTACTGTCCCCGTGCTCCACAATTAAAGGCCGTAAATAGCTACTGCAGGACTTTCCTTCCACCATCAAGAGGGTGTAACAAACACCAACGTTGTTTTTTTTTTTGGGGGGGGGGGAGGATTACAGGAAACCATTAGACTTGCCCGTCAGTGTAGAGCCACCTGAAGTGGAGGGAAGAGTAGCAAAAATGACAGGAAGGAAGGGGTGAAGTTGGAAGAATGGAGGGTAGACACAAAGATAGAATGAGAAAGAGAAAGAAGTAGGCACCACGACTTCAAGTGAATGGATGACCTACCACCTCCGGGCCCAAGTAAAATCGTACAGTGGGAACCAAAATATAGCAAAGAAGACGCCCACAGGGTGAATTGGTTAATGTGCCATATTAAAAACGATGAGGGAGAGGCAGTCGTGAGGTTCCTAAACTGACGGAAAATACGAGTACTTTAATTGCAGTATTGAAAAAAAAAAATGAAGGAGAGTCATGTGTGAAGTTTCTAGACTGACGGGAAATAATTAATGTGGCATAATAAAGAATGACGAGAGAGGCAGTTGTGTGATTCCTAGACTGACGGGAGGTCGTTAAAGTGCCATATTAAAAAAGGCAGTGAGGGAGAGGCATTTGTGAGGCTCCCAGACCAACAGGAATACGCAGCTGTGTCATACTCGGCTGCACCTACACGCGTCCCCCGACCCGACTTAACTCCGGCAAAGTTGAGTTAATGCCCAGCCTCCCTCGGGGCACCTTTCTCTTAAGTTTAGCAAGTGCCACACCGGGACCACGGACCGGACGCGTAAACTGTCTTAAGTACGGTTTAAGCCTTTCACGGTCGGAATTAGTTTTTTTTTTTTAAGGATCATTTATTTATTGATTTTTTTTCATATAGGTTGTTCCAAGCTTTTTTTTTTTATATACTGCTGAGTGAGTCATAGGAGCCTGAGTGTTAATACTGTTATTATTAAATTTCTCTTGGTTAGGACAACTATAGTATTCAGTTCAGGTTAATTCCAGATGAAATCCTATGGTTGAGAGTGAGTCATAGGAGCCAGAATATGAATACTGTTATCATTAACCCTCTTACGACCGGGGCAGCTCTAGTATCCTCTGCCAGCTAGGTTCAGACGAATCTGTGTAGAGTGAATCGCTGGTAAATGAGAGTTACGACCATTTGTGTGTGCGCTTCTTTTAGGTCGTTCTGCCATCAAACACACCAGAAACAAACTGAAAAATTACGTAAAAATATGAAAAAAAAAATAAGGCATGATAATATTTAACAGCCATGGGGACCTGTTTATCAAAGAATTTCGTTCAGATCGTTTATAAATACGGCACCCAGTTTCTCCCCAGCCAGCCGCCCTAAAAACTCATTTCCTGGATAAGTCCGAGTTGAAATAAAACCTTAGCGAAAAAGAAAAAAAAGGCGATGAAATTTTTGTCTCGGGAAGGAAANAGAAAGAAAGAAAGGTTTAGATTGAAAAATAAAAGTAAGATTTAAAATATTAATGAAAGAGAGGAGAGGGAGGGAAAGAGAGGGGAGAAAAAGGGGGGGGGAAAGAGAGAGAGAGAGAGAGAGAGAGAGAGAGACGCTTGTGTCAAAGATCTTGTTCAGGGATGTGGGCCGTTTTACAGTATCCTCTATATATTACACTATGATGTTCTCCTGTTACTTACATGCTTCAATCTTGAGATAGTTTGCCTTAGTAACGTATAGAAGAATAAAAAGGTATACCATAGAAAAATAAAAAACATCAGTGAGACTGAGGTGCTACGGTACAAAGTCTAGGCCACGGCGATTACGGGCGTGTTTCTGTATCAGAATTTAATTTCTTATTTCCTTTCTTATCACAGTACACACTTCTTGTATAAACTTGGAAGTAGTGCACCAACCCAGTGAATCCAACTAGAACTTCACATATATGAAACAAGGAAGAGCGAGGATCACAGCTTGGAGTGCAAATCAAGCTAACAATGTTTACTCGAGCGACCTGCTTTGATGTCGTGGCCCACTCAAATTAAGGACTTGTGTTTGTCGAGTCCTGTGAGGCGACCGCGGGTGGGTGGCTGGCGCACACAGGAAGCGCAATTAGGCTCTCATTGTTACCAAGAGTAAGTGATTGCGCCGAGAAAATGTTGGCCGCACAGGACGTTGAGGATCCTCTTACGATTATGGCAGTAGCCAGAGTGGCCAGAGCTGCAAGTTAGTGTGTCTTTGAACTGCTTGTTGGCTCGTATGTGGCTCTGTAGGGCACTAACATCATTCATAAAGGAGAGTAAAAAAAAATAATAATAACGAAAAGCTACAGGATTATGTTGAAATTGAAGCACGATTTAAAGAAATATTTAAAGAAGTATTCCAGTTTAATCCCTTTTGCACGAGGTCGTACTTTTCGCTTAGTGCATGTTACCCCAGGCGATTTTAATCAGTTCAAGGATTTTTTTCCAAACTGGGGTGTGTTAAGGGATAAGTTTCATTAATTCTTTCACTAAAAGACGTTTCCCCTACGTTAATAAAAACACATGGAGGTAGTAACAATACAAAGAAAAATACGTCTTTTGGCTGACAGGGGCCATCACAAACTCTGATATGTAAATACCCTGCCATGAACAAAAAAGAAAAAAATGGAAAAAATACAGAATCAAGTCATAACTTACATAGAAGCTTCCTTTGCCTGTACTCCAAATGAGGTACTTGTAGACGATGTTGTTCACTGTACTCCGTTCCCCAATATGTACTCTTGCGTAAAACCATCGTTTTATTACTTTCCCTCAGCGTGGGAGTTTGGTGTCAGCAGAACTGCAGACTGCGAGCTGTAAAGTCTTGTGCAACGACGCAGTTTTCTGTTTCTTGCAAAAACCTGCCTTGAGGAAACGACCCAGCTCCAAACAGTATGCAAATATGGTCATAAAAAGCTTGCCCCCAAAACAGTGGCACATCTAAGAGAACTGTAGACATAGCAAGTGAAAAGTGCGTCATTGGGCTCAAAAGGTCGGCGACTTTGGTTATTGTCATCCCGTTGCAATCCAGTGGCGAATTTTGTGCATTATTCTTGCTGCCAACAAATTATTTTTCTCAACCCAATACAGTCAAGAGGAAACAGTGACTTTTATTACCGTTTATGTCTTAGCTCCAATCAGGTGACGTTATTTTTACTGTACTCTTATATATTTTCTCCTTCTTACGAGAGCTCCCTACGAGAAAAGGTAACGAAGACCATATTCAACCCTTCCAGTTCGAACAGTCATCCGTGAAGAAAGTAGAATAATCTGACGTTAGCAAAAAAAAATTAAGAATAGCATCATCGGATTGAAGGAGTTAAAAGTTACCATATGAAAATTACCAGGGTGTGTTGTGCTGAAGGCAAGTTGTAATCATGTGGACAGTATTTTTCGTTTCGTTTTTTCGTTTTTTCTAAGAATCTGTTTTACTAGTAACTTCTGTCACTGAACTGCCATTCATTTATTTTGTGTGTTTACCTCTATATTTATAAGGGTCACTGTTTTTTGTTCAAGAGCTTTACAACCTTAACAACGCTAGTCTGCCAACTCGCATCTGGCTTAGTCTTGCCATAAACAACCTTGTAAAAATGATACAGTATAAGTAACGTTTCTTATTGTACATATATCCCGGCACGAGGAGATACAAGGGAACCTTAAGTGTTAACCAGCATATGCCCCTTTGCTATGCCACTGATCCACACCATTATATTAACCACCATCAGCTCACTAACCATGATGACTTCTTATTTTAATTTATTCATACCACTTAGGAACAGTTTCTTCGGCTATGCAAAACAAGAAATAAAAAATAAATAACTTTCTAAATGGACACGAGTACTGTACTTCATTCCATCTGTTGAACGTAATGTTTGATATGTACTTGCTACCCACACGTGATTGTATTAAGCACAGGAGAAAACTGTCTTATCAGAGGTGTCATATCAGTCAGAAAAGTTCCCAGGTCCAGTAAAAACGCCTGGAGATGGCAAAATTATAAAGACCAAAGCATTACCTGCGTGAATGGGATAATAAAGGTTATCGTTCCAAACAGAAACGTCTCTCATATATATCCTAGAAAGAAATAGCCAGGAGATAGCAAGGATTATATGTAAAAAAAAAAAGTTAGGGCACTGAAAAGGTTAGTTTGTGCTGAGTGTCTCTCCTTTATTTACTTATTAAGGATAATTTGTTCCTTTTATGTACTTTATTCTTCTCTCACTCCTATTTTTATTTTCCTTCATTCCCCCCCTCCTCTCCTAAAATTTTCTCTCACTACCATTTACATTTCGAGATTTATTTTCACTGCTGTGCTTTCCTTTTCCTGTTTCCGGACTCCTCCCATCCCGTGTATTTGCGGAAAAGAGGGTTAGGATGATGATGATGATGATGATGGTGATGATTATAATATTGATGATGATGATGATNAACAATAATAATAATAATAATAATAATAATAATAACAACAACAACAACGACAACAACAACAACAATAATACTACTACTACTAATAATAATAACTAGAGACCTCCCCAAGGGGGGAAACACACCAGCCTCGAGCCAATACATATCTAGCGCGGCTCGGAATATGACCTTAACCTTGACCGACTTTCACCAGTTTCGAACTTGCAGGAGATTTTCATCCCTACTACACACAAGTAAAATTTTGTGATGATATCTTGAGCGGTTGTGAAGTTATCGTGGAAACAGACACACAGACCTTGACCTACTTTCACCAATTTCGAACTCCTACGAGATTTTCATCCCTACTACACACCTGTAAAATTTTGTGCTAATATCTCGAGCGGTTGCGAAGTTATCGTGCTAACATATACACAGACAGACAAATTGAGGACACTACCAGCTTCGTTATCGCGGCTGGTAATAATAATAATAACCTAAAAGAGTACCACTAACAATACATCGACACCAACATGATTCGTATTTGTTATGGTCTTTCCTAAGCTAAATAAAACGGTCTGCCGTAAGTAGAAGTAAACTTAATAATGCCAGCGTACTCGATGGTAAAAGTAAACAGGTTACGTCCACTGCCACCTGTTCTTCTTCTTTTTTCGAATTTGGTCATGTATTTGATATGCCGTTCTCTGATGACAGGCAGTCTTCCTACGTACCAGACACGCCTCAAAATGTCACCGCTGTGGTACTAATATCCAAAGTTCAGTTTGAAAATATAATATGGATGCTTCCTTAAGAACTAGTGTTAATGGTATTAGCGGAAGTGCTCAAGGCATGCTGAAAGGTCTTGTTGAAGATCAGTAAAGTCTGTATTAACCAAATTCAATTTATTAGACATTCCCTGGGCAAACCTTGAATCGAACTCACGTCCTTTTCAAACAGCAGATCACTTCTCTAACCACTCGTCCACCACCTCTCTCCCAGGACCTTAATAAGTCGTCTCGGCATCGAAAACCGCAGCGACAAATACAGGAACACCAGCACAGTTCTGCATTTTCCCCCAAGTGCCTCGACTACCTTCTGGCCAGACACCATATTTACGATAAGCCCCTCTGCCCTTCATTGCCAGCCCTCCTACGAAAGCCTAGTTATGCAAATTACGCCGCGATAATTATGTAGATTACCTCATTCACACGGGCTATTATATCCACCTTCTAACCACTTCAGTCCAATGGTATAGTCTTAATTTTATTCGTGTTAACTTTAGATCGATATAATTGACCTTAGGAAATACATCTAGAATTGTTGAGGTTAGAGAGAGCCTTCAGCAACCTTTTCTCTACTGAGGCTGCTTCTCTACGCTGATTACAGTCGTTTGGTAGTAACAAGAATAAAATTTAAAGAACAGCTCGTCGGACTAAAGTGGTTCAGTACCCAAAATTAGGAAAAAAAAAAGTCTTCGGAGATGCAAGGGCAAGTCCAAGGCAATTACAGTTCTAGTGGTCGAAATGAAGGCATTAGAATCTTGGGGGAGGCTTACAGGAAGGCGAGTGGAGGGAGAGAGAGGGGAGGGAGATTACGGTGGGAGTCAGGAAGATAAAGGTTGGGAACTGCAGGAGAAACAGAGAGGGATAATTGGGGTTTGAACGAGAAAGGGAGAAATAGAAACTTAAGTACGAAAGAGAAAGGAAGAGAAGAATGAACGTGCAGTGGATGGAAGACAGTTGGAAGTCGAAGAGAACACTGGATATGAGAGGAAAAGGAAAAAAGATAACATATAATCCGAAACGGTAGGAAAAAATGGAATACGAAAGAGAAAGAAAAATAAGATGCATTAATGTGAAAGAAGGCTGGAAAATTAATAGACCTTGGGATACAGATGGGAAGGATAGGAAAAAAAAAAAAGCTGAAACATTAAAGGAAAGGGAAAATATAAACGTGGACCGTAGGAAAGAAATTAAAATCCGAGGGAAAGAGGTAGAAATACAAAACTGAAAAGGCCGGAGAAGACTGAAATACGAAAGGAAGAGAAAGGAAGTGATAATGTGGTCTAGTAAACGATGAAAGAGAAGTAGAAGACGGATAGATATAGAAAATAGGACTGAGACTAAAAGGGAGGGGGTGGAAAGATAAATGACTGCAAAGAAAAAAATACAAAAAACCAGACGAAAGGAATGTAAGTGGTAATATGGAAATGAATGGCAGAAAGACAACTAGAAGACGAAAGGGAATAAATGCAAGAAAAAAAGGGTGGAAGAGGAAAATGGAAGGAAGAAATGAATGATTAATGAGTGCAAAAAGGGAAAAAAAAAGTGGAATACGAAAAAAAAAGAAGCGATGATGTGGAAGAAGAAATGGCTGCAAGAAAACTGGAAGACGACAAGGAATGAAAGAGAGGTTGGACTGCAAAAATAAGATGAAAAGGAATGGCAAATGAGGCAAAAGGAAACCATCCTAATATATGAAACTGATTCAGACACCGTTTGTAAAATATCACCGACAAAAATATTTATGTGCTTTACCATAAACTGAAATATTATACTAGGCAAGCAAGAGGTGCCGGAAACCCTCTTAAACCGACTGGAATATTGCCCCTGCCGTAACTTGAAGGACATACAAAATGAGACAAGATAAATCAGTACGCATAATGAAACTGGTTAGCCCCACTCTACAGCAGGACATTCGGTAAAGCTTACAGGGTCACAGCAAACACAAATAATACCATAGGTAACACTGAAGCAGTCTCTGCAGCAACAGCATAGTTAGCTCTAAACCCATTTTCTATATAGCTCCGAGACGCTCCCGTTTGCTAGGCGACGCTTACTCCTGTAACTTCCTCCTCCTCCTCCTCCTCCTCATCATCATCATCATCATCGTCATCATCATCATAATCATCATCATCATCATCATCATCATCATGCTTCACTCCACCGTGCTTTGCCCACTCTGTGCCACGGGAAAAGCCCGGAAGGGATAGGATAATACAGAAAGGAAGGAATTGGGCAATTGAAGACGAAAGGAAGGAATAGGATAATTATAAAAGACAGGAAGGCATAGGATAATTATAAAAGACAGGAAGGAATAGGGCGACTGGGAAAGTCAGAAAGGGAAGAAGTCATTGAAAAGGACAGGAGGGGATGAGTTATTTGAAAAACAAAGGAAGAAAAAGAGTATATGAAAAAGGTAGGAAGAGATAAGATAGCTGGGAAGGACAGGGATGGAGATGGTAACTGAAAACGAGTGGAAAGATTTGGGTAACCGAAAAATACAGAAAGATGTAGGGTAACTAAACAAGGCAATAAGGGATACCATAGCTGAATGACGGGAAGGGATAGAGTTGCTGGAAGACAGGAAGGGATAGGATTAGTGAAGGACGGGAAGAGAAAAAATAACTGAAGACCAGGAAGAGAAAAAATTACCTAAAGGACGGAAAGAGAAAGAGTAACTAAAAAAGAAAAAATGACAGAAGGAATGGATTTAATGAGGAGGATGGGCATGGTAAGAACAGTGAGAATAAAAAGAGCTACTAGGATAACAAGCTAATGAAAATACGAAATAGGCAAATAAATAAATAAGAGGCAGGCCCAAAGCTTCAATACAGGACAAAAAAGGAAGAGCCGTGAGGACTGTTGTTTCAGGACCTTGTTAATCCTTAGACGACGAGAGGCTGCATCTTACCTGAGTATGATCACCTGGGCAGCCACTACTTAAACGACGATTACTCTCTTGGCATCACAGGAGTAGCTTAGACCATTTTGTATAATTCAGTGATGAGAGGATAATTCTTATGTGAATATAATCTTGTAGGGGTAACCACATTAAAACTGACAATTTTTCTGTTATCGTGACATGGTTAATACTTTCAAACTTCTGTCTCACTTTCGGCTAAATAAAATCGTCTGACATTAATTGGAATAGCTTCGTGGGCCGGAATTCTTGTCGAGTAAGGAAGCTTCGTAACACATTGTCCTAAATGATTTATTTTTATTATTACACCTTACTGTCCTCCTCTGTGTTACACAAATCCTTCTAATATCGCCATACTCTGCATGAATAACGCACTAAAGGATATTCACCTGGCTTATCCAAAAATAAATGGCTAAGGAAGAGGTGCTAGGGAGCCTCCTTAAGCGACGAGAATACGGGCCTTGGAGTTGTCCGGGCTATGAGGATTAATTGTGACAGTATTAATACTCGGACTCCTGTGACTCACTCTCAGGTGGACAGAATCGACTGACATTTACCGATATCCTTACCAGAGTTACCCTGACCATAAGAGGGCAAAGAAACGTGTAAAGAGAGAAGGTACAAGCCAAGCACGAAAACTAAAGCATAAAAAAATCTACTGTTACAGGAGAATAATGCATAGACAAAAATAAAGTAGAGGTCTATAGGGAGTACAGACTGTAGTCGCTCATGGTAAAAACTGTACGGACAGAAATGCATGGAGATCCTTTTGTTACGGCCACACCATCACGCAAAATTCATTTAAATAGCATTAATTAACACTCTCAGGCCTATGACTCATTCTCAGCTAAGATCGCCTCTTGTAAGCTGGAATAAACAACTCAGGCTGCCTCGATCATAAGAGAATTAGTGGTGATAGTAGTAACACTCTTAATCCCTTATATTCACACCAGAATAAATTTATCTGATATTACCTGGAAATGAATGCTAGAGTTGTCCTCACAAGTAGAAGATAAAACCAAAAGCCACTCGAAAACAAAGACTAATAAAAACGGTCAACAAGTGGCGCAGGCACAACAAACCTTGCTCATAGCATTTATTTTATTTCCAACCATTTTCAGTTTATAGCCCTCTGAGAATCTGTGATCTCCCGTTTGACCTTTCAAGGTCACTCAGTGTCGAAGGGCATGGTACCAAATGAAAGCCCATACGGGACTTCCCATATGTTGATGATTGTAAATATCTATCTTCAACCAGTTTCGAATTGTTGCCACCAGAATATCGTGACCTTAAGTTTGACCTTTCAGGGTCAGTTTCGAGTTATAGTACCCTGAATATCCGTGACCCTGAGTTTGACCTTTCATGTTCATTCAGGGTCAAAGGGCTTGGTGCCAAATGAAAGCCCATATGGGAGTTCCCGTATGCTGATAATGGTAAACATCTCTATCTTCAACCGTTTTCAAGTTATAGAAGTTACTGTATAGCTCTACACAAATCCGTGACCTTGATTTTGACCTTTCATGATCACTGGATTACCTCCAAAATTTAATAAATTCCTTTTGGGACCAATGCCCACATATCCTGAAAGTTTCATGTAATTTCATTCAGCCTTTTTTCCGTATTGTTGCTAAAAAAAAAAAAAACTCCACCAGAGCAATACCTCGCCGGACCCCTTCCCGAGCGAGGTAATAATATATACTGAAAACAGTAACTGGATATAGAAAAAAAAAGTAGAAATACATGTTACATAAGAGAATAAGCGAGTAGCCTGACACTAGTTGTGTTACGGACAGAATGTGAGTGGGCTGAACTCTGAACACATGAAAGAGAGATGATAAAGTGATAATGCAGCAGAAATGATAACAGAAATTCTATAACGTTGGTGGCTAGCGCTACGATTCCCACTAATTTGAAACTGCGTCACAGCTTCCGACATCACGTATGGTACGGCTGAAGTGTACCTCATGCAGTACCTGTCCATTACAGCCACACGCCACAGCTACCGTATCTGTATGAGCGAAAACTCAACATTGCCTCCATTATTCATATCACCATCAAGAGAACACGGTATAGCTAGAGGGTGATGGGTTATGAGTTAAATTCCTGAAGCCAAGATTTTACTATGTTGTTGAGAGCTGGAATTTAAAGTGCAGTGCCACGATTCGACCTAAGGTAAGCCCGATGAGGATTATTTGAGAGCGCTGGGAGTGGTTATGGTGGACTTAATGCTATGAAAAACAAATAGCAGCGCCCCGTGGCAAAAGCGATGCAATCCGTAAGCTAATTAGGACACATAATCCATTAGCATAACAGTGAGTGGTGGACTTTTTTCATTGTATTTCTGTGGCACGGCATGGCATCTGCTCTAACATTACACAGTTACCGTGTGACACGCCGTAATGTAATAGTCGTTTCCTAGTGCATTAAACTACTAAGATTGTTCTCTCATGTTCCAACGTAAGTGTAATGCAGAGTCAGGAGCATACAGTAGTTGTCACCTTCTGCTCCATCTGCTTCATACTCACGGCATGTTCTTTTCTTTCATATCTGACATATCACCTCAGAAAATCATCTGTAGTGAGAAAAACATACCAAATTCTCTTACTTTAGAGCCAGCAGGGGGCATTGAAAAGTAGAAGTGGTAGAATATTTGCCGGACTATCATCCTTGACCGTACTAGACAGTAAACTAAAGCAGAATCTGTCATAAAACTAGCAGATTTCTGAGGCTGTGTACCGGAGGAGGTTTTGACTGATTTATTACAGTAGATTTTAGATTTAGCGTGGATTGATTCTGAACAGGTTACGATGTTTGTATTAGTTATCTTTCTCCTCCGCTCTGGTATAACCCCCTTCACCCGTCTTATTTTTTCTCTTTCTTTTTCCATTGTATTTGTTTCAGTTTATCTCGTGTCTTTTTACGTTCTGTGCCCAGCCTCTCCCTCCTGTCCACACACACACACACACACACACACACACACACACACACACACACACATATGGGAATACATGTCCTAGAAAATGGGTCACAGTGGCCCCCTCCATTACCCCAGAGTGTGGCCAGGCTCTATGGTGGCCGCTCTTCCTCCACCTACACCATTTTTCACACGCGCTCTATGAGGTCCCTGGGAGATCAATCAGGCTAATTCATCTGTCCTTTCACGTTACCCACAATATGATCCTCTTCCTCCGGAGCTCTTCATCAATCACTTCGGCTTTTATAACGCAGTAAATCACCGGCAATCTGCACTTCACATTTTCACAGGATCCACGTAAATACATGATGCTTTATAACATTATGTAGTTGTCGCGATTGGATTTTCTCTGTGAGGGTCAGCCATTATTGTGATTCATACCATCGAAGTATTTTTAAGTAAGATCTAAGCCAACAAAGAGCATGAGAGAAAATTAATAAAGTTACTGGAAGAAAACTGAACATAGGTACACAAAATGAATGTTAGATAGGTTAGAGAAATTTTCCTTCTCTTTGTAGAACTCATTTAGCATGCACAGGAAATTTTTTTATACACGCCGTTCTGCTGACCCTTTGATACTCTACTGTCCTAGGAGTCAGTAGCAAGTATGTACAAGAGAAATTTATTGGACAAGGAAGATGAAAATATCAGAGGTCAAGGTGTAGGTCGAAACTATTTACCGTTCTCTCAGCTTGCAAGGGAGAGAAATCAACTTCAAACAATACCCACAGACACATACAGGAAACTTCAAAGGTAGAACCGAAAAGCCCACACAGTTAGTGTTGAAATGCCGAACTAGACGCAGGAAAGTGACGATGACTGGACGGACGAGGATGAGTGAGCAAACACAGAAGACGGAAGTGTTAATTAACAAAGTGGCGGAGAAGTGTGTGAAGAAATACAAAATTGAGGAAAAAAGAGAGGAGCTGATGTGTGCTGAATGAATGTGAGGGGAAACCAGGGGAATGGAGAAGGAGAGTAGTTGCAAAGAAAGATGCTATTTGTACACAGGAAGGAGGTGAGAAAAGACAACAGTAAAAAGAATTAAACACCATTGAACAACTCCACGTCAAGAATGTTCTGAAGTAAACCATGAAACAAAAGACCATGAGTAGAAAGCAAGGACTACTGTAAAATGAAGGAAAGGAAAGGGAAACCGTAAAGATGAGAAAGAGAACAAACGAACTGGAAGAAAGGATGGTAGCGAATTAGAAAGAGCGAATGAGTGAGCAGCCAGAAGGCCTTAAAATATTAAAGAAAGAAAAGAAGCACGGTTGGTTGGAAGGAAAGATGATAAAATATGATATGGAGAAAGGATTGACTTCATTCGGAATGGAGGGAGGTCTCCAGTAGGAGTAAAGAAACTCTTTGAAATAGGGAGGAAAATGAAGAGAGAAGGGTAGGAATGTGAAGGAAAGGTGGTCGCTAACTGGAAGAAAGAAAGGAGGACCTCGACTCACTGTGAAGAAAGAGACGAGAGTTGCAAGTGTAAGAGCAAGCCAACTTATGGAAGGAGAGAAGACAACTAGCTCAAGAGGGAAAAGAGAGAGGGACGCAATACAAGAGGGGGAAGACCAAGAGGTAAAGAGGAGGCAAGACGACAGTGTGGGATGTCTCTGACGACGGTCTCCCCCTCATAAACTCCGAGGTTTTATAATCTAATAAAATTTAATAAATCTTATCTCTCCCTCATAATTGGTTCACTTTATGATGTTCTTTGACACCAAAACACGACCAGGCGAGAGGAGAGAGGCCGTTGCATTAGCCAGTCGGGATCCAAGGACAGGAGGAAGATGGTGTAGAGTCGAGGGAAAACACAGATCCACTCTCTCCTAGGCAAGGACGCGTCGGGAGGGTATTGATCCACTTGTCTTTGCAGGGCCCGAGGCAACATCTACTGATAACCGCAAGTTCCTTCACACGACATCCTCATCACCAACTTACTCTTTTACGGCACCATACAGAATTCATTATTCCATACTTAAAACTTCATCAGCCATAATTAATCAGCTTATAACCCTACTACCAACAAAGGCGATTATAGGACAACACTTTTTTTTATAAGAAACTAAACAGAAAATTCCACTACGTACTGAAAAATCTAAAGGCATTAAACATCCCCAAACACGAGACCCTCCTGACCCGCCCCCTCAGCACGGTCTGTGTAGAGAAGAGGAAAGCGAGTTCAAGACGTACGCTCCTTGAACATCAATTCCATTTCGTTCGGAGAGGTGGACAATTTTTACGGGTGTAGTAGAAGAGGCTGGCTGCTCCTTTTAATGAGATGGGCCAGAAACTCCGTCCCTCTCCACATTTCGTATAGTTCCTCACTGTGGCATGGAGGAACAAGCTTTTCTCACGGGCTTATTTTCCAGACCTGCTTACACTAATTGACCAGACTGTATTACCTAAGCTTCAACAACAGGTAATTCCAGACTTCGTTTTAACATGTCATACTGTATTAAGAAGATTTTGATCATCAGTGTTCTTAGTTATTTGGATTTGCACAACTCTTCTGTTCAAAAGAGTAATTTCTCTCATACCGTATAGAATAAATTTCGTGTTTTATCGTAGTTTCCACATAACGGCTGTTGTTTGGTAGTTATAGGGCCATTGTATACAGCTTAACGGTAAAATGTAATATTAAGGGACACACACACACACACACACACACACACACACACACACACACACA
>JAGKTI010015901.1:0-19994 GCA_018397915.1 Birgus latro
GTTGTAGTGAGAGGGTGCTATTTACGGACCACACCGTTTAATTATGATAAAGGACACTGTGGTCATGAAAGGGTTAGGTACATGTGTATTTCAAAATCGTCGTAGTTTATGTCAACAGCGTTCAAGGGATTATTAGCTACCTGTATGTAAAAATAACAGGTAAGGTAGAGGTATACCGGGGCGCCTTCTAATCCCACGGGAGTACGGCTGAAGGACCCCTGTAGGAGAAGCTTTTTGGTTGGCTACCTTTACGCACGCATTGTTAATATTTCATCCCACGTCCCTGCCCACTACACACGTTGAAAATATAATGCCAGCTTACCCCAGTTTAACCAGTGTACCCAGATGGACCAGATGCCTCCCATTCTCAAACGCATTTGGACTCTCTCTCTCTCTCTCTCTCCCTTTCTCTCTCTCTCTCTCTCTCTCCCTCCCTCCCTCCCCTCTCTCTCTCATCTGATGGCTCTGCAATCTCTACATCATTCCCTTCTGAGGTAGGTCGGACTGGGTTCCCACAAGTCTGGTTTAAGCGATTTCGTGGTCTGGGTACATGAAAGGCAGACACACTTTCAGACCTTAATAGATACCCTCTCAACCACTCTCCACGCCACTCATCTTCTTCCATTATCTTCTTATTTACTCTTCTCTCGTAATTCCTTCTTTTCTCTTACTCATTTTCTCCTTTTTTCCCTCTGTTTTATTACTCTGCTTTCTTTCCATCCTTTCTGTTACTCTTAATTCTTTTATCATTACCTCTCCCGGACGGAGTCCGACGAGGTATTGTTTTTGATCGAGTTTGCTTGATTGTTTGTTTTGCTGGTAACATTATGAAAAAAAAGCGGCTGATTGAAATTACAGGAAACTCTGAGGATATGTGGGTACTGGTCCCAATAATACGTGAATAAATTTGGGGGGTAACTGAGTGACCCTGAGAAGTCAAAATCAAGGTTCAAGATTTTCAGAAGGCTGCAACTTGAAACCGGTTGAAGACAGAGATATTTACTATTACAAACATATAGGAACTCGTAATATGGGTTTTCATTTGGTACCAAGACCTTTGACCTTGAGTGACCCTGAAAGGTCACATTCAAAGTCACAGATATTCAGGGCCTATAACTCGAAACTGGTTAAAGATAGAGAAATATTTACTATTATCAACATATAAGAAGTCCCATAGAGGTTTTTAATTGGTACCATGACCTTTGACCATAAGTGACTTTGAAAGGTCAAACTCAAGGTCACGGATATTCAGGGAGCTATATCTCGAAACTCGTTGAAGATAGATATTTACTATTACTGTAACAAGATACAGGAAGTCTCAAATGAGCTTTAATTTTACACCATGACCTTTGACCTTGAGTGACCTTGAAAGGTGAAATCCAAGATCACGGATTTTCAGAGGGCGTTATTTGAAAACATTTGCGCCATTACCTTAGACTTTACTTGTGTACCATACTGACAATGAATGGCAGTACCCTTTCAGTTTTTAAGAGCAAATAAAACAACGGCTGCCGGGCGAGGTTTGTTGTGCCTGGCACCACTTTTTTATACTACTGATCTACCTTCTGTTCTTCTTTCCTATTCCCCTCCGACCCTCCTTCTTTCCGTCCTTCTTTTTTCATGTTAATGTGTTCCCTGTCTTGAGAGATTTCATTTTTTGTACACATAATAGGCTTGACACTATCTCAGCCCACTATTGTTGCCTTCTCACCCGATCCCAACACCACCTCTCGCTCTTTTACTTTCTTCTCTTTATTCTACCCTATTACTCTAATCAAATAGCAGCAAAAACATAATACCTAATACATCACATGGTCCCTTTGTATTTCCCAAGGTCCGGCATGCGATTTCTGCGATGCCAAAGTCCCAAACTAAAAGTATCATAGATTTTCCTTCGTCTTGAATATATGCTGCGAACTCTGCCGGCAAAAAATACGTTTATCGGCATCGGAATAAAGACGAGTGGGTTCAGAGACAGAGAGAACGTAGTATTAGTAATTGTAGAAATTTCTGAAATGTTGGGGATGTTAACTGGAAGGCTGAAGGTAAGAGAGTTGGAGGAAATTAGTAATATTTTTCTTTTGTTTTTGGAAGATTATATGTAATAATTTTCTCTTTTTTGACAGCTGTATAAAAAGGTACATAGAATACGAAAAAAAAAAAAATAAACAGAATGAATTGGCTGACCCAGGATTGCAGGAAAGGGTACATAGCCTGGGTGAGTTATCGAATTAGACAGCTGACTTGGTGTTAAGATGAGGATAATGATGTGCGAAACTTTCTTTATATTCGTCTGGGAGGTAAATGACAGGTTCTAAATTATAGAAAAACCGTATTCACATCACCTACTGATACTGTGTTTATTAAGAGGATAGTAATGTACTCGTCTATCATCGGTCGCGAAGCCTGAGTCTTATAAACATATGGCCACAAACGGATTGCCTCCATGCCACCCTGTCCTGCACCATCTGGCTACCTTTTTTCCAGTTCACATCCCTCCTCTCATTTACCACTCTTACCCATCCCTTCACGTCGTCTTCGGTCTGCTCCTCCCACTTTCCCCTCCATCACAGTGCACACTAACATGACCCTTCTAGTCGGTCTTCCCTTCTCTATGCTCTCCACATGTTCAAACCATCTCAGAGCATTTCCCCTAATGCTTCCTAGCATACCCACATCATCACTTCAGAGATGTTAAATTGATCGTGTGTGTGTGTGTGTGTGTGTGTGTGTGTGTGTGTGTGTGTGTGTGAATATATTAATCATGATCAAACCATTGGACCCCAGAAAGGTGCACACAGACCAGTCTAAATCTCCTGTTTTACGAGTACCAACACTATCTGTTGGAGAGTCACGGCTTCCTGTGATGGCGCCCATATTCTTGGGCTTCTCCATTACCCGGTTTTCCCCTAAAAGGAAGATAGTTGAGTGCGGGAGACGGGCATCTTCGGGTTCCCGTCCAGATGAGTCTGGAGTTGCAACTACTACTACTACTACTACTACTACTACTACTACTACTGCTACTACTACATACACTCTATATTTGCTCTTTTTTGTTTGCGCTTCCGCATCTGCGCAAATAAAGGACCAACTACTTTTATCACTGTCACAAACATTTCAGATCTCTAGCCAAACAGAGTTTTCACTTCTGACACTAGATCTTGATACGTGCGTCTAAATGTCTAAATTCATGTAAAAACTTTCATGGTCGGGATAACTGTAGTTAGAGACTATTCTTGTTAACGTCAAACACATAATGAGTCATATAAGCATGAATGTCGATATTGTTCCCTAACCCTTTCATGGTGCGGAAAATGCTAACATTCTTCTCCAGTGACGCAAGACGATTTTTTTTTGGGGGGGGCTGAGAGTTAGTCATAGGCACGTGAGTGTTAATGCTGCGATTATTGACTCTCACGGTCAGGATAAATATTGTATTTTATTCCAGCTAAAAGCGTATGATTGATTTCAGCCTAGAGTGAGGCAGAAGAGGCCAATGTTTATTGTTACCAATGATATCCAAAATGTTAAAGCAACTGTCACCAGAGTTGACACCAGCATCGAACTGGCGTGGTGAACACAGTTGACTTCATCTGAGGCTCGTGAATGAGATCTTAAGTACGCAAACCTATCTCCAACATGACAGATCAAAATGGCCACCACAGCTGACACATATGCCATTGTGATACTATGTGAATATACGTATGTACGAGTATAGTGCATTCACCCAACTTCGGCGATTTTCGTTCTTTTGCATCGAACTTCCATTAGCTTATCGACGAATAAGACAATACTGTGGCTCCTTTCCACAGCGCTTCCTCGTGAACAGCATCAACATTCAAGATGGAGAGATGACAAATTGAAGCCTAGCTGAACGGAAGAGCGTATATTGTACATAGTTTAGTAAGTCTGACAGCGGCAGTTTGGTTCTCGTGCCCCGTCTACCTAATCTGGTCCGCATCGTAATCTGCTCACATGGAGAATCGATAATGTTACTAATATTCAGTCTTTAAATACCCCCAAACTACTAAACATTAGTTCCTACCAATAATGTGACGTGCTACGTTTGACAGTGGCACAAGAAGTAAACAAACCTAATGACGACCGTGTCCACCCATTCTGCTGAGTCGCACACAATTTGCTTCCATAATTGATAATCCCCCGCACTAACCTCCTTATAGTAATATGCTCCCGACAGTCTCTATCAAAGGGTGTTTGCTCTAGTCTGACCAGGATCCATAACCCGATTCAGCTCAGTCGAATATTCAAGTGTATTAAGACTGGAACGTTGATCTGACTAGTAATAAAGGATACTGTAATCATTTCTACCTCATAACTTAAGCTCATGGAATATCATGCCATCGCAATCCAGTATTCAAGTTGTGGGAATGGCCAAGGTCCTTCAGATAAAAATAAATTACAGTAGTGTAATAAAGAACGTTTGACAGCGGCACGAGAAGTAAACAACCCCGATGATGTCCCAGTCCAACCACTCTGCTCCGCCGCTCAAAATCTGTTCTCATTAACGACTTCATTGCGACGACAACCTTTCAGTTCAGTCTTGATAGAATATGACGATTTTACTTAGCTTAAGGAAAATCTCTTACAGTGAAGGAATGGGTGAACTCAGTAACTAACCTATAAGCTTTAAGTAATCTTTCCTAAGCTGAATAATGACTTCTGAAACCAGCAAAAACAAACCGGAAAATGTCTTCCGACAGAATGCGCTAAGAGCTAATCTAATTCAGTCTTGATACACTCACCAAAAAACAGTTAACAAACCTGATGATGCCCCTGTTTACTCAGTTTCCTCTGCTACACACAATTTGCTTTCAGTAAAAATCAATCATTTCAATCTCCATACACCTCGAAACTAAGCATAACCTGCATGTAACGTCATAAAGTAGTATACTTTAAGTACGCTTGACAGCTGCCAGAGACAAAAAGAAAATGAAACAAAAGCATTCGGAGGCCAAATGCTAATCGCCCTCCAAAATATGTTGTTGGATAAGGTACAAGCTACCCACAAACCAAATGTAAAGACGAGATACATTGACAACAAATATATATATACACACAGAGAGACACATACACACGGACAAAAAACTATATAACCTCGCCTTGCTAAAGGCGGGCGATAAACATTCTCAAAACTCTACAGAATCCAGTCACCGTGTTTCACAATAAGCCAATCCATAAAAAAATGAAAGAAAAGCATTCGGGAACCGAATGGTAATCGCCTGCCAGATTATTTATTTAATTTTATTTAATTATTTATTTATTTTTTTTTTTTGCAGGGGAGAAGGAACCAAAGCCCAAGAGCCCACAAACCGTTTCTTCCAAGAAAAAAAAAATACACATAATACAAAACAGAGCCAAATTCAAGATCCGTTCAATTCGAGATGCCCGGACACTGCGTTTGAAAGACTGCAGGTCATAGGAAGTAGGAAATACAGAAAGAGGGAGACACTTACAAAGCTGACCTGTTGCATAAATGAAGGACTGGAAGTAACGGTTAACTCTTGCATTAGAAAGTTGGACGGAAAAGGGATGAGAGTTTATTGCTAGACGGGTGCTACATGCCCGTCGTAGAGTTGGAGGGGTGCAAGCAGACAGTTCAGAGGAGCAGTGACCATTGAAGTAGCGATAGAAAAGTGATAACGATGCAACAGTGAGGCAAAGAGACAGAGATTGAAGGGAGCCAGTAAGAGGAGGAGAGTCAATGAGACGAAAAGACTTTGACTCCACGCTATTTAGAAGAGCTGTATGTTGGAAGCCTCCCCACACATGAGAGTTGTACTCTACACCGGGGCGAATAAAACCCGTCTATAAAGTTAACAACTATGCAGGGGTAAAGAAGGTACGGAGCCGGCTTAGTACACCTAATCTCTTGGAAGCGGATTTTACAAGAGATGTAATATGATCTTTCCAAGATAAGTCTCGAGAAAATGAAACCCCAAGTATGTTTAAGGAAGATGCACGATTGAGCTGGAAATTATTAAACATTAGTAGGTACTCGTGTGGAAGATTTTGTCGGGCTGATAGGTGTAAGAACTGAATCTTTCATGCTTTAAAAACAAGATTATTTTTACCCCAGTCAGAGATACGAGCCAAGTTAGACATTAGGTGTGCTATAGCCTCATCCCTTGTTTCTTGAATTAACTGCTGAGAAGGACGTGGTGGGAACTGAATGGAAAAGTGAAGGGAGGAATCATCACCGTATGAGTTGGTAGGGTTAGATGTACAGCTTAGAAGGTCATTGATGAATAAAAGGAAGAGAGTTGGTGATAGGACAGAGCCCTGAGGAACACCACTGTTGATAGATCGAGGAGAAGAATGGTGGCCGTCTACAACAGCAGCTATAGAACGACAAGAAAGAAAGCTATAGATGAAGGAGCAGACAGAAGAATAGAAACTAAAATATGGCAGTTTGGAAATTAAAGATTTATGCCAGACTCGATCGAAAGCCTTTGAGATGTCAAGTGAAATGGCAAAGCTTTCGTCAAAGTCCCGGAAGGAGGATGACCAGGAGTCTGAAAGGTAGGTAAGAAGATCGCCTGTGGAGCGTCCCTGACAGAACCCACACTGACGATCAGAAAGAAGGTTGTGATAGGAAAGATGCTTTAAAATTTTTAAGTTAGGAATAGACTCAGTGTTAAAGCAACTGGGCGATAGTTTGATGGTTCGGAATGGTCACCCTTCTTTGGGACTGGCTGAATGAGAGCAAACTTGCAGGAAAAAGGAAAGGCACAAGTTGATAGACAAAGGCGAAAGAGTTTACTTAGGCAAGGTGTAAGTACAGAAGTAGAGTTCTTGAGATTATGCTGTTGGCCAAATTACAAGCACGGCCCCTCCAAAGGGGGGAGGAGGTCGGCGTCCCCATGGAGAGAGTCAAGGGGCGGCGCTTCCCCGGGGAGCAGATAAAAACTTGTTGACCTTTGGCAGCCACTTAGCTGACATTGACCTTGACCCCGACTGCTCATTTTCGAACAAGGCCAAGATTTTTGGCCATACCTTCATTCCCTGAAGGTTTCATGTTGATAGCTCAAGCCGTTCATGGGGTATAAAGGGAACAAATACACACACACACACACACACATACACACACACACACACACAAACACACACACACACACACACACACACACACACACACACAATCACAAACTATATCGCTCGCCTTGCTAAAAGCGGGCAATAATAATGATGACCTAGTCCAACCAGTCTGTTCCGGCGCACACGATCTACTTCCAATAAGAATTATCCTCCAAACTAACATCCATGAATTTATATTTTTCCCGATATGCCTTGTTATAGCGCGTTTATGCCAGCCTGACGAAGATCCCTGACCCCTCTCAGGTCAATTGATGGCCAAGTGTTTTCAGTTTGGGAAGTTTCTTTGCCTGGTAACGAAAGAGGTTCATTCCTTTCTAATAACTTAGGCTGATCCAATTTCATGTTTTCAAAATTCGGTTTTCAAGTTTTGGGAATGGCCCAGTTCTGCGATATGAAAAGAGACCGACTATATTGCATCTGGCAGCTGGACAAGAGGCAAACAAACGTGATAATGGTCGTGTTCGTCCAAACTGTTCCGCCGCACTCAATTTGCTCCCATTATGACTCGGTCGTTTTTTTGTTTTGTATTACCCATTCTGTTTCCCGCTATTTCTTACCAGTGGTTTTAAATAGTAAGTTTGACAGCTGCACAAGAGGTAAACGCTCCTGATAATGCTCCTGTCCACCCAGTCTGCTCCGCCGCACTCAATTTGCTCCCATTAAGAATCAATCCTGTGGCGGTGAATTCCCGAAATGAGACAGCCCGCCTCCATAACCGGACCAGTGAGTGCCATTCACACACAGCTTTACTGCATCGTCGACCCAGCTCTCAGGTTCTATTACTGCATCGCCGAATCTGAGTTTATTGCCATGATTTTTGTCTTTATTTGCTATTAAAATGTTTATGATGAGAGGTTGATGCAGAGAGACACGAGTAATGATAAAGCTTAATTTCTGGTATTCTTCTCGCCATTTTTTTTTTTCGCCAATTATTTTCTGATCAGACCCACTGGCAAAACCGCCCATCTTGTTCTGACCCAACTGCATGTTCTCTTTGTCACCCTCATAAATCCAAGTGCCTTCATAACAATATCCCCCACAGCAGCAATGACAGTAGTACTATTAATGATAATGATAATGATAATGATGATGATGATGATGATGATGATGATGATGATGATGATGATAATAATGATGATGATGATAATAATAATAATAATAATAATAATAACAGTAGTTAGTAGTAGTTGTAGTAGTAGTACTTGTTGTTGTTGCTGTTGTTGTGGTAGCAGCAGTATAATAATAATAATAATAATAATAATAATAATAATAATAATAATAATAATAATAATAATAATAATAATATAAAATAATAATGAGAGTACCTAATAATAATAATAATGAAAATAATAATAATAATATTCATCCATCCATCCATCATCCAATCCTGTCTCCCCATGAGGAGCGTAGGAACCCCGGGATAGGCAAGCTGGTCCTGACATTTAAGATGAGAGTGACCAACTTCACTCATCCCTGAGTAGCAATACGTGACCAATAAGCCCCAACCACCCCTTGGATATAAACCTTCACCGGTTCAATCCGATTGGAGCAGCTTAATTACTCACTAAACCACTAGACTCCAAAATTTAGTTATATGGTTACCACCGAGCGTAGTAACTGGTTTCCTGGTGTACAGGAAACCATTTAGCTTGTCACTCAGTGTAGAGTCACCCACGGGCAGAAGGAAGAGGAAAGATTGAAAGAAAGAAAGACAGAAGACGATGGAAGGAAAGAAGGACGGATGAGAGGAAAGGGCAGCAACCTTTGAGCAGCACTACATCGAGTGAGTGGATGGTGAGCGCCCCCACCTACCACAGTAATAATAATAAAACTAATAATAATAATAGTAGTTATTATTATTATTACCTGAATTCCGATATCTCTGAAGTAACATTCAAAAAACTCCATATTCCAGATGAATATACTTTTATCATTGTAGATCTGATATTAAGGAAATCTTGCTATGACTCAAAATGCTTTACGGGTTTTGACCTGTGCCCTTGAAGTCAAGATCAAGGTCGTTCATACTATGCAAATCATGTTCACTCATGACCCATTACATTATTTGCCGAGTTTGATCAAAATCGGCCAAATACTTTCATTTTTAGCACTTTCAGGCATTAGGCGGCCATTTTGAGTTTTCTTAACATCTCAAAAAGTATTTGTTGGATCTCAGTCTCAATACCCAGTTTTTTTTTTTAATGCAAGGAAGAAGGAACCAAAGGCCATTGGCAAGCAAACTGTTCCTTCCATGAAAAAAACAAAGACAATACAAAAGAGACAAATTCAAGATCCGTTCATTTCGAGATGCCTGGACACACTGCGTTTGAAAAACTGGAGATCATAGGAAGTAGGAAATACAGACAGAGGAAGACAGTTCCAGAGTTGACCAGTTGCATAAATGAAGGACTGGGAGTAACTCTTGCATTAAAGAGTTGGACGGAAAGGGATGAGAGGCTGTTGCTAGACGAGTGCTACGTGCCCGTCGTAGAGGTGGAGGGATGCAAGCAGACAGTTCAGAGGAATAGTGGCCACTGAAGTAGCAATAGACAAGAGATAAAGATGCAACAGTGCGGCAAAGAGACAGAGGTTGAAGGGAGCCAGATAGAGGAGGAGAGTTAATGAGATGAAAAGCCTTTGACTCCACCCTATTGAGAAGAGCTGTATGTGGGGGGGGCCTCCTCACACATGAGAGTTGTACTCTAAGCAGGGGCGAATAAAACCCATGTATAAAGTCAACAACTGTGCAGGGGTAAAGAAGGTTCGGATTCGGCTTAGCACACCTAATCTCTTGGAAGCAGATTTCACAAGAGATGTAATATGTTCTTTCCAAGATAAATACCGAGTGAATGAAACCCCAAGCACATTCATGGATGATGCAGGATTGAGCTGGACATTATTAAACCTTAGTGGGTACTCCTGTGGAAGATTTTGTCAGGTTGATTAGTGTTAGAACTGAGTCTTTGATGTATTAAAGTCGGCATCATGCGACTGTGCCGTCAGCGACTGTTGCAATTTCCAATCTTGCTCATCAGCAGAAAAGTGAAGGTGCGGCCTTATTCTTTACTAATATCCGTGGCCTTTGGACCAACCTAAATTCAGATAATTTTTTCCTACACTCCATATCCCCTCTAGCCCATTCCTCACAGAACCACAAATCTCACCCCATACTGAAATATCCCCATTTTGTTTTCCCGGTTACCATCTCACAAACTTACGTAACAAGGGCGGCACCTGATGTTATATCAAATCTCAATATGCAGTTGATACTATCTTAAACTTCACTTTATCCAGTTTTGATTACTCATTGTACAAACTAAATTATCTAAATATTACCAAATATATCTGTGTAGCCTATCGCTCCCCCAATACCTCTTCAGAACCCAGTGTATTTGACTCAATATCCACGCAGCTGAGTAACCTCAACCTTGCGTTTAGAACCAAAATTACCATTTTGGGTGACTTTAACATACATAATGTTGAATGGTTATTGCATTCCGCCAGGACTGGCGATGCTGGTCTAGAGTGAGAGCTGTTTGCAGAATCGTTTAATCTCACGCAGCTGGTAAAGCAACCAACCAGAGCACCAGATAATCCTGACCATAATGCCCATCTCTTGGATCTCTTCCTGACAAATAATCCAGATCAATACAGGATAGAGGTACTGGCACCATTTGGATCCTCTGACCACAATCTCGTCAAAGCCTCATTAGTCAACCCCCTCAAACATCTTCTCTTGGTAAAGTATTTGAAAATTTAATCAACAAGCACATAGTTAAACACCTAGAATCCAACAACTTAATTAGCGATAAACAATATGATTTTCGCCACAAAAGATCCACCATTGACATACTCAGTCTTCTGACTCATACCATTCATCAATCAATCGACCTATATGGAGAAACTCACGCAGTAGCCCTCGATATTTCTAAGGCTTTCGTCAGAGTATGGCATCGTTCCATGCTGTCCAAACTCCTTTTTTTTTTTTTTATGTGTTCGACTCCGAGCATAGGCTTCAGAGCCTGCTACCAAGGCCCTGCAAGCCCTCCTACTTACCATACACCTCTACATGTCACCACTTCGGCGCTAACACCCACCGTCCATATTGAATATCTGCTAGGGCTGGCTCGTACAGGACTAGTGTATTGGTATCAGCGGGGTATTTTTACGACTTGTCGGCGGGTTTTCTGGTAGATCAGTAACGTCTGATTTAATGAAATTCAAATCCTCAAACTGTTCCCTGCCCAAGCTTGCCTCATATCTCAGCGACAGGAAAATAAGAGTAAAAGTAGATGATGTATATTCTAATTTTCCACTCAATTAATGCCGGCGTGTTACAGGGATCAGTTCTGGCACCAACCCTGTTCCTGGTTCATAATGTTGAGGTCAAAATTTACCCTCTTATGAAATGACGGGAAATTTAGCCGCCAGTGTAGATATAATTTTGGACCTTCGATGTAATGATGAGAAGTTAAGCCAATATAACAAATTCCATCGCTAAGATTCCAGTGTCATACCGTGAATTTAAGAAAAGAAAATTGCAGAACCCGATCATTGTCACCAGTGCTCTACAAGGTATTTTTGAGACTCACCGTAGGAATCAGTTACAAAAAGTAGGCTGCCACCACCCAGCGTATGCTGCGAAAAATTATTCCACCAAGAAAGTGAGATGAAGATTTCTGGGGCCTTGCGAAATAGTAACTAGGGTAGCGTGTGTTGTTTAGAATGCGTGAGTAGTAAGATAGTAATACACCTTGCGGGCCACTCAATCTCACGACAAAACTTCCCAGGGGATAATAAGTTTCAAACACAATGTAAACTTATCCTAATATTTACTAAATCTAAACATACAAATATAAGAAACAAGATATTAGATCAAATTAAACATAGGTTACTTCACAGACTATGAATTCCTAGAAACTGAAAAAAAATAAATTCTCTTTCGCAGTGAGATTATCACAGGGCAAACGAAATATAACAATGATCAGTTATTTCAAGCGTGTGATCGCCACAGCTGATTGAATACTCGAAATATTATCACACTAAGATGTATAGTGTTCTTCACAGTTGGATATATTCCCAATTTTACATTTACATACACTAATTTATAAACTTCACCTCTTAACCTAATACAGTATATATCAAAATAATTCTAACTCATGCGTATCTAGCACTCTCACGGTCTCTAACGGGCTCGTCAAGCTAACTCCCCGAGACACCACCTCCACAAAATACTCCACCAAGTCTGGAACATACACACTAACTCAACGGTTATTCGTAAATTGATACCACATTCAAAGGAAGATACTACTGGCTCAATATTTTAAAGTGGATGAATAATCGGTGCTTTTAGGGGAAACAATTACATGTGAATACCAAAACTCTATCAAACTAAACACTTCACATCGGAAAGATAGATTATTCTAATGGACCAATCAATTCTACATTCGATTACATGTAACAGAAAAAAATGGGGGGGATTTCAGTGTAACAGGCGTTAGGCGAGGGGGTTTCGAGCCAGTCGGCTTCTATCACTCATTATTTTTCTAATGACGAACACGATCATCCACAACATGCATCGGTGAGATGAGACAGCGTTATCTAGTCAGTTCAAAAGAATCAGGGGGAAATATTACTAATACTGATGTATATGAGAATTTACTTCACACAAGTACAGAAGGAGGGGGGGGGGGGAATATATGGACTCTAGAGCCACTGACCTGCACCGGTGAGATATGGCGTTATGCTGCTCCCAGGCACTCGCACGGTCTGCACAAGCTCGGCTTTCTCCAGCGTTAGGAACTGACTACGACTTCGACTGATCTCTCTGCAGCATTTCAGTTTACACCTATTAACAAGGAATATGAAAAATGTGTTCACACTCGACCCACACGGATGGGTTGACTTACGATGCTTAAAATTTTATAGCAAGTGTATGGGATTGGCAGTTACACCGAAGCCTAAACAAATGAGTGTTTGAACTAATTACATCCAAGCGTCGCGATACGTATCTAACTGCGAGTGTAACGCAAATTTTAAGGGTTGCAAATTTCTATTATCGGCAATTGGGATCTAACTAAGCTTTAACTCACTACTATGTAGTACAAAAAGATGATATCATCAAACCTGACTTACAAATTCGAATTTAAAGTATGAAGACAAATTTTTGCGATTATTAATCTCGTGCTAAAACCTATGCCTCTATACATAATGTGGGAATACAGCAGCCTCATGCCTCTCACTCACATAATTCGCTCTATACAGTTCCTCTATTAATAGAGTATCACTTTTGCTATAAATATTAACAGAGAACAAGCCTGAATATGGAATCTGATGATCACTCCCTACATATTACAGATGAATTATAATCAGGGGTTCAAGGCTATACTTATATTATACTTTTACTAACTTATACTACACTTATATTAACTTATATTATACTTATATTAACTTATACTACACGTATACCAACTTAAGTTATACTTAAATTACCCTTAAAATTACGGTACTACACAGGTTCATCCTCCGGAAAAAATATTTTTAACATCAGAAGTCAACAATCAGTTCATTTCTCTACATTTCTTGGAGACGTGTTTGCGGATAGGATGGACATACCAAATTCGACTGTGAAACTCTCTATGAAATCCAGAATGAGATAGTGATTCCACTAACTCTTCCTCCCATGAGTGGCACCTGTCGGTCCACAAGTACAATTTCGTACCCCAGGGGTCGCTTCTCTGTCACCAATGATCTCTCGAAAATCCAGTGGAAAGATGTGCCCCAGCCAACCTCCTGCCTGGGTGATAACATGGTCGTCTCACCTGGACTGACCCGTACTCTCGCTGCTAGGATCGTCCCAGGAGCGCTTCCCATCGAAACAACCAACTATCGTATTCACACTCCATTCATTCATTCTTACGTTTCCAGCTCTCCACCTAGTAACTGACGAGCGCCTGTCAGGTCCTGAAGTCACTCTTACACTCTAGACCGTGCTGACTGCAAGCTGAGGGAGTTCTGCAGTTTTCCCTCGAATTAAAGCAACATAATATTCCCACTGAACTGGGCTGCGTCTATGACACGAACTCCGATTAACTCTAGACACGAGATTAAACTCTCAGAACTCTTGAAGTATCACAGTCAATAGTCAAACAGTCCGACCCGCACACATTTCCCTATCCAACACCTAACTTGATACTGCAATAACCCGCTTCACAACACTTCAACATTCTTCAATCAGTCTCCGGGGAGGACGTCTTTCACGTGGCGGTATTTGTTCGTCCACTGGGTCAGGTTCAAAAGCTTCCTGCAGGGGTTCCAGGAGCCACACTTCACCTCCATAATAGGGTTTTACTTGTCCTGCAGCTCTTTGTATCTTATTCCCCGTGTGCTAAAGATAATGTAGTGATTGATGCCGAAAGAAGTGGGTGTAAAAGTGAAGGGTGTAGTCATCAGCGTTTAAGATCACAGAGGTGTGGGAGGTTTGTGTTAGCTCCTTCGATGTTGTAAGAAGTTAGTGTAAAAGTGGAGAATGGAGTCATCAGCGTTTGCGTGGATAAAAATGGAAGAGCACTTTCGTATGAAGGAGTATGTGACTGTAAAAATTATGCACAACTACTACACCAGGTGACATAGAAGACCTTTGTTACTAAGCTGATTAGTGTGTGTGCGTGCGTGTGTGTGTGTGTGTGTGTGTGTGGTGAGGGGCGGAGGCAAAAATGTGTGCAACAACAAGGGGGATACAAATCTCTGGTGAAGCTGTTGTGTCAAATTCTCGGAATCTTTAACCTTTTCAAGACGAGATAGAGATAAATTATTTTCTTTTGGTTATCTCCAGGTGAATATTTTAGTTTACAGAATGCCTCTTACAGCGAATGAGTACAAAACCCTGTCCATTAACTCCTTCACTTCGACGATTTTTTTTTTAATTATTGTGCCGAGCATACTTTTTTCCCTTTTTACCTCAATCATAATATAACACTTACTTCCTGGCTATGATTTCTCTCAGCTGAACAAACAATATCGTTTCGTGTTAATCTAAATAAAATTCCTGTGTGTGCCAGTAAGACAGAAAGGGCTACGCAAGATAGTTTTTGAAACCTTTGCCTACTGAGATTTCCTTCAGTTGGCAAGCAGTGCTATGCCTTCTAGAGACAAAATCCTGTGCGACATTCTTTGGCGACTGCTTGATTAAACTAACGGAATACCTGGCTATTTAGAGCCACACGTCTTAATTCTGGAGGTAGTAACCACGAAAAAAAAATAATAATAATCTCCATGTCGCCCTGTCCTCCGTCATTTGGGTGCCCTCCCTCCAACTCACATCACGCTTATTAATATACTACAGGGGTTGGCAACCCTAAGCACGCGGGAGCAGCTACTCTATGTCACTCGACGTGATCCGGAGTAACAAAGACAATATTGAAAATGCGATGAGAGAGAGAGATAGAGGTGAGCACACTATTTCTTACTCTAAATCAGTTATAGGAAAAATAGATATCCTTGTATAATAATTGGTGTAGATTAGATTCTTACATATGATTCAGTAAGTGAGCAACAAACTTTTGCTTTAACAAACGCACCTGTGTTCAGCGTGGCTCTGGATGAAAGTGTGGATATAAATGACATTCCCCGATTGGCTATCTTTGCCAGGTATAGTGACACACAGATACACGAGGAGCTGTGCTGTCTTAAACTTACGCATGACACTACCATTTTGAGGACCGAGGTGTTGGCATTAGAAATTTTTTTCAGTTACAACGGATGGTGTTCCTGCTATGGTAGGAAATAGCAAGAGCTTTATCAAGCTGCTTGAGGATAAAATTGGGCTCCCCATCCTGCAATTGCACTGCATCATTCACCAAGAAAATCTGTGTGCCAAGATTTCGAACTCTGAACTCAAGAATATGATAGTTACTGAACAAAAACTGATTTTTTTTTTTTTTTGGCACGCTCTTCTCTCACACACAGGCAGTTTCAGTGTTTTCTTGAAGAGGTGGAAGGTGCCTACAAAGATATAGGCTAACCGTTCTTGCATAGCAGTGTCAGGTAGTTAAGCTGTGGGAAGGTTTTGGAGAGATTTGTGGAGTGCTTTCATGAAAGTAAGATCTTTTTAACGGAAAAAGGCCAAGCCTATCCTGAACTGGAGAACAGAGACTGGATTATAAAACTTATGTTTCTCTCAGATATCACCTCACATCTCAGTCTTCGCTTCCAAGGAGCAGGACAGACTTTACTGGATTTGTATGATACATGGAAGGCATTTGTGGCAAAGCTTGCCGTTTTCTCACTGGATATTAAAAATGGATCTTTTCCATTACTTCAAAAACTTGGAGAGCTTATCTGCAACTCATCCTGTCAACACTGCTGATATACTCGTAAAAGTCTACATGCAGGAATTAGGGTCCGAATTCTCAGCCAGATTTCAAGATATACAACACACTGGCTCAGTGTTTTCATTTTTGATCAGACCAGACAACTTTAAATATAGCGACTTGGATGTGCCTCCGTTCCAGTGGAAACTGAGGAGTTGGAATTGCAATTGATTGATTTTCAGGCCTCCTCTTTATGGTCAGCTAAACTGGAACTTCGAGAAATACTGGAAACAACTGTGGATGATCGTGGAGCCTTCATCCTAAGCTGTTGGGCATCATTGCCTAATTAATTCAACTACATGAAGAAAGCTGCTTTTGCATTAGTAACAGCCTTTAGATCTACGCATCAGTGTGAGCAGGTGTTTTCACACCTGAAGCACATCCTTAACCCGCACCACAGCAAACTTACAATGGATCATTCTGAGGGCTGTGTGAAGCTCAAGGTATCAAAATATTCACCCGAAATGTCAACTCTGGCTAAAGGGAAGCAGGGGCAAGGATCACATTAAGGAGGTT
This sequence comes from Birgus latro, assembly GCA_018397915.1. NCBI lineage: Eukaryota > Metazoa > Arthropoda > Malacostraca > Decapoda > Coenobitidae > Birgus > Birgus latro. The sequence continues at coordinate 17,004 of JAGKTI010015901.1, forward strand.
AGCAAATATACAGGGTGTCCATAAAGTCTCTTTACAAAGGGGATCATTTAACAGTACCTTAACTCAACATCTTTCATTAACAGGGTACCTGAAATACAGGGTGAGGAGTAGCAACATCCAGACAGCAGGTACCTGTATTTCAGGTACCCTGTTGATGAAAGATGTTGAGTTAAGGTACTGTTAAATGACCCCTTTTGTAAAGAGACTTTATGGACACCCTGTATTTAAAATTTATTCTAAATATTCGTTTAGCAATGTTTGTTGTATCACCAAAAGCCATACCTACCTATTCAGTTATTCGTGTTGCATACTATACACCACAATAATATGTTTGCATGTATATTATGTATGTTCACGATGTATTTTACTAATTAAGGCCGCTACACTGTCGCTACAGTGTTTAAAAAAATCTTACCTGGCACGCAAAGTGGCAAAAAAAATTGACATTAATTATCGGGGGAGACGATGGCAGAATTGGTAGAGAGACGGCTTGCAGTTCTAATGGACGCAGGTTCAAATCCCGGCTGGGGCAAGGGACAATTTAAGGATTTGAATGTCATAAAAAGCAGATTTTTCTGATCTACCAGATGACCCGCCGCCGTGTCATAAAAGTACCCCCGCTAATACCAGCACACCAGTCCTGTATGAGACAGCCCTAGCATGTATTCAGTATGGATGGTGGGTATTTGCGCCGAAGTGGTGACATGTGGAGATGCAGGATGACTACTGGGCCCTAAGGACGACTACTGACACTTGGAAATAGGCACTGAAGCCTTTGCCCAGAGTCGGACACGTAAAAAAAAAAAAAATCGGTCTCCCCTTCCACTTCTCCTGCATCGTCTCAATCACATACACTCTCCCATTCACATTTCCCATTCTCTGCATATAACCATACCATCTCAGAGTATTTTTTTCTAACACTCTTCTCTTAGCACATCGGTTATCAGTATAATTTATTGCTCCTTTTTCTACTGATCGTTATACGTTTGTTTTAAATGTCAGTACAGTGAAGACCTCTTTTTTATTCTGAATTAATCTTATACCTTTTTATTACTGGGCATGTCTTTTACATCGACCAGTTATGTGGTTTCATCAAGTCTGAGAGATCTCTAGAGCACCAAAAATGTTGAAGATAATCGTGATTAATGATCCACTTGGCTCTAGAATAATGACTTTTGTATTATATTCTAGCTTACGACGAATGCTTTTATTTGCCCAGAGAAACTCCGCAGCCAAAGGATAAAGGAATACCGTCCATAATGGAGGGGTTAAACTCAGTATCTGTTCACCCCTACACAACCAGATCCATTTTCTAAACTACATGAAAAAAATCGTCTGAAGATAGCTGGAAAAAAACTGTATTCTGTACACTTTAAATAGGCCTCTAATTGCCCCCCTCTCCATCGTGAGTGTTGAGATTTAACAACAGATTAAGGCTAGATTATAATGCTAATCACTGAAGGATGTGCAGCCATGATACTGTCTTATTCTGACATTGAGCTCCTGGTTATAGGCTGCAAAAAAACGAGAGCCTCCCCAAGTTAAAGCAAATGAACAATATTAAAAGATGTCATCATACTGAAGGAGTTTACCATAAAACCGATCATTAGATTAACTTTCATTCCTCCTTTTCTGTCTGGCGACATTGGCTCAAATTATATATACACAACTTCTTTATCTCTGCTCGTATTCCAGATTCACAGCAAACCATGCCTTTACAAAGTATTCCCTTGCAATGATTATGTTCCTTATGTTTTTGGAATTCTAAAATTCGATTTGACATATTTTAGGTCAAAATAAAATCACCTTTCTTTTCCATGAACAACCAGTCGTGAAATATGCGAGTGGTTCTTCTCTGAAACTTATATATTCAATGTGCTTACAAATTTTGTAACTAAATTCTTTAATTCATTTCTCAAAATATCTCGAATCTTCTACCAAACCCTAACAACATAACTTATAAAAGCATTTCTTCTCTTACAGCCAATCTTTTCTTTGCCTGCAGATCTCCTACATACAGTATCATTTTAACCTTATAAAGCCTTTCACCCTCTTCCCCAGCGTCATCAACCTTTGCTTCTCAGATAAATACACTTATACCAATGAACGTCCTCACACACTCTTTCACCAAATGTATATCTCTACATGGTATATAGTTTCTCCGCATTCGGTCTCAAATCTCGTTGAACACACACACACACACACACACACACACACACACACACACACACACACACACACACACACACACACACACACTTCTAAATTCACTACCCAGATCTGCAGCATTCATTCCATATCCATCCCTGCCACGTCCTGTCGGTGACGCTGGCTAATCAATTCTCTTTCATTCATCTCCTCACTCTAATTGTATTTTTTACTCCCACAAACAACATCACATCAAAATAGTTGTCTCACTCCGGCTGCATGGTTGCGGACTGGTATCATCATTACCTTTTTCACAATTCACATGCTTTCATCTGCTCATTAACCATCTAACGATCAGGAAAACCTTAATACAGTACTCCAGTAGTCACAGAAAATTTTGTTTAGCTAAGATTGAATCATAAGAGCTGGAGAGAATTCATACTTCTTACATTCTTTATAGCCACCCAATTCCAAATGCAATAAGTTTTATATTCGCTCCAGGAAACCATAACTTCATATCTTTATTTTTGTGTTTGTTTCCTTCGACGATATACCACTGCAATGTTAAAGATGTCCTGAATTTCTCAGTATATGCTTCTCTCAATTTCTAGCTGCCCAAGACCTTGTTTATTTTATATAATTTCCTAACTAAAAATAACATGAGACCATTCCAGTAATTCTCAGAGTTAATTCCTCCAAACCAATGAATTTTTATATTCGTCCTAATTATAGACAGTCCTATTCAGCTACGAAGAGACTTTGAGCAAGAAGGCTTACATAAAGTCTGCTTTAACTTCATCACCACTAGGATGCTCCCTAAACTGAATAATATTCTTTGGTAGC
>JAGKTI010015902.1:0-19993 GCA_018397915.1 Birgus latro
GACAAAAAGAGGAAGCCTAATCCAATGCATAACTCTGAAATACTAAAACACACACAGAATAAACACTCCAAAGTTGTTTGTTTTCATTTGTCGTACAATGCCAACCTGGGGTATCATTAGTTTAAGCCTCGGAAACTGCTTGTTAGTCAAATAATAACTTACTGGCAAACCCCTATCAGTAATTCCCCATTTAAGATACTTTCACTAAGCACAGTTTTTCTCTTAACCTGTCAGTCAAAAATACAAACACTTTTCACATAATATGCTTCTTAATTAATCTCCAAGGTGTGCTGTGAAAGATCAATGTTAATTCATTTAAAAATATTAATTTAAATTTAACGCAAATAAATATGATCCTTAAATGTTTGAGAAAAAGTCCCTCTTGCTGGGACCTACCCTAAATGTTCACCTATCAGTAATTTATGAGAATATATTTATCAATTATTAAATGAGGAATTACTTTTGGCTGGCATTATACACAAACAAAACTCACAATTTACACATATTGTTGCATGGAAAATGTGCCTTTAGATCTCAGATAATTTGTTTTAATATAATTCAATCCTAGGCTTATATAAAATGAGCTTAAACTTTAAATTAAATGTGCATGGTGGGCCTGTAGAAGTGGTTCAGTATTTTCTTATTATAAAGGCCCCAGCATGTTTGCAATGGTCTTGCCTGCTTGATCTCTGGCAGCCTTCCTATTTGGTTCCTTATCCCTGAGTTCACACACTATGACCTCATCCCAAGTCTTTTTTTTTTCCAGGGGGACCACTGATGCCATATTCATTGTTCGACAGCTTCAGGAAAAATATATTGGAAAGAAAAGGGAATTGTATTTTGTTTTTGTTGATTTGGAAAAGGCCTTTGACAGAGTCCCTAGAGAGGTGGTGAAGTGGGCAATGAGAAAGCTGGGGTTGGAAGAGTGGCTGGTTAGGGTGGTTACGGCCATGTACGTGGGTGCTCGCACCCAGGTAAGAGTGAATGGACTTTTGAGTGATGAGTTTCCCGTGAATGTTGGTGTGCATCAGGGGTCAGTTTTGAGTCCCTTGTTGTTTATCAAGGTGCTTGAAGCCCTCTCATGTGACTTCAGAGATGGACTCCCATGGGAGATGTTGTATGCTGATGATTTGGTGTTGATTGTTGAGAATGAAGGGGAGGCTGAGGAAAGATTTGAGAAGTGGAGAGATGGTATGGGGTACAAGGGCTTAAGGGTAAATGCAGATAAAACAAAAGTGAGGATATCTAGGGTTGGTGGCGGTACAATCAGAGGAGAGGGAGACTGGCCATGTGCAGTTTGCCACATGAGTGTGGGAAGTAATTCCATCTTGTGCAGTGTTTGTGATAGATGGGTGCACAAGAGATGTAGTGGTTTTAGAGGTAGACTGCGAGATAATGCTGATTTCATGTGTGCGGTGTGTCGGGGAGAGCAGGTGGAGATTGTTAGGCGTGAGAGGGTTGAACTTGCAGGTGAGTCTCTTGAGTGTGTGGAGGAGTTTAGTTATCTGGGAGACATGTTATGTGCCGGAGGTGGGGCTGGAGTTAGCTCGGTTGCTAGAGTGAGAAGTGGTTGGAAGAAGTTCAGGGAGCTGTTGCCTCTCCTGACATTGAGAGGACTCTCCTTACGTGCTAAGGGGTCTTTGTATGCAGCATGTGTTAGGAGTGTGATGCTGTATGGTAGTGAGACCTGGGCAGTAAAGGAAGAGGATATTCGCAGGTTTAAACGTACAGAAATGACAATGATTAGGTGGATGTGCAGTGCGTCCCTGCGTGCAAGGCCTGGGGGGGCTGGGTTTACAATAGAAGAGTTGAGAGGTAGGATGGGACTGAAATGTATTGGTGTTGTGATGAGGAGAGGTAGGCTGAGGTGGTTTGGACATGTGGAGAGGATGGGGGATGATAATTGGGTACAGAGGGTGAGAAGTGTTAATATTGGGGGAGGGGTTGGGAGGGGTAGACCAAGAAAGACATGGGACGAGGTCATTAAGTGTGACTTAAGGGTTAAGGGACTGAATTGGGAGGCTGCCAGAGATCGAGCAGCGTGGAGAGCCGCCATTAGGTGACCAAGGCCGACACATGCAAGCATGTTGGAGCCTTCAAAAACGAAAACAACAAGTCTGCCTCTCGCAACCCTACCCCCGATTCCCACCTTCCACACCAAATTGTTATAAAAATGTGGTGCTGGGCAGACACCTTCATGTGGTGGCACTGATATAACCAGGCCATGTCCAGTAAAAAGGACCAGATGCTCACTCACTGACCATTTAAGCCCCTGGAATCCTGGCTACCTCACACATTTTCCTCTATATAAGTGCTTCAAAACTATCAACTTTCCCATTCAACACCAATACAATACCAGCTGGGGTTCTAAGTGCCAAAGATCCCTCGTGGCTAAACAAACAGACACAGGACAACCAAGGGACTCTGACCAAAAAAACACGAACACGTAAACCATCACCACCACACCCCAACAAGATCTCCACACAGACTTACAAGGCTGCCACTTACAAGGCTGCCTCCTTCCCCCAGCCTCACTGTGTACCTCTTCAAATATGTCAGTTTATTTATATCTGACAGAACTGGACCAATACAAGGAAACAGTGAAATTTAGTAATGAACTTAACTGACCCTCCAGTCTGGCCCCTTGTCAAAGGAAAATAAAATTATTATGGCCACTCAAACCACCAAGGAAGTCGTACCAGACCCATCACTTGACCACTGCCCCAAATGTATTACAAAGTGACCTCCATCCAATTAAAATGTGCAACCATTTCTGTTTTATTTTTCCTCCTTTTTTTCCTTTTTTCCTTTTCCTCTGTTAATTTTTCCCTGTACATACTACCTAGTCACAACAGCCATTCAAATCCTTCAACACCAACATCCCTCTTCCTCCTCTAACACTATTTTCCTCTTCTCAACACAACACCTCCCCCTTCCCCCTCTCCCCGACACTACACTTCCTTCTTCCTCTTCTACCCTGCACTACACTTCCCTCTTCTTCCTCTACCCTGCACTACACTCCTCTCTTCTACTGCCACCTAACACCTCACACAATTTGTTTTTCCCCTGCCTAAACAACCGACATCCTAAGGAGACTGTGTTGTGAAAAGCTTATTATTTTTTCATACTGTACAGTAGCTAAAACAAGTATCTGTGCATACTACATCAGAAAGATTATTATATACTTTTATTCTATTTTTTTTAATGCAAAGGAAAAGAAACTGAAGGCCAGAAGCTTGCATGAGTGTTCCCTCCAAGAAAAAAATAAAATACAGCTAAATTCAAGATCCGTTCATTTTGAGATGCCTGGACAAACTGCCTTAAAACTGAAGATTTAGGGTGATAATTACTGGGCCATCAAGCTTGTAATATTGTAAATTCACACTAATACATTTTACAATGTAGTGGTATATATCTTCCCGTAAATTAACCACTCTTTCTAAACAGTAAATCATTTCTCTCTGTATTGATATATATCTTCCAGTAAATTAACCACTCTTTCTAAACAGTATATAATTTCTCTCTGTATTGATAATTAGCCGATGATCTGGCTTTGTGCTGGATTTTGGCACTAGGTACTATTGTTCTTCTTCTTCTGTATTGATAAGCTTCTGGCATCCTAAATAAGTAACCAAATATTACGTGGCATTCAGTGTCAAGGCAATTAGTATGCATTAACTCCACGGCTACATAAATCCATTCTGTCACTTTTTATTACTCTACTTTCCTTTTCAGGTGGCTTTACATAAAGTGACAAGCCTAAAGGTTTCTTTGGAGCCTGGAAACCACTTACAGAGCTGGGTGGTAACCATATAACCAACCCATACGTGTTCCCTGCATGTGAAGAGGTTCTTGGCGGAGGGTTAGGGTTCCTCCTCGTAAAATAACCAACTCAAAAGACAAAATGACCACCCCTAATGGGACCATGGTGTCTGGCTATAGACAGATGGACACTGTACATCAAATATTAGCTGTGGTAAGAACTGTCTCCCTATACTGAGAGACAGTAATCATATGTGATATTGTTCTTGGTGGGTGAAAGCATGTATATCAACCCTCCTTAAATATCACTTGTTACGTTCATAATTTTGGCAACACTGACCACTCCTGCACAGATACTTGTTTTGGCTACTGTATACACTCACTACCCAGCACCTACACCCATTCAACACCTACACTAGTGCAAAAACATCTGTTCTCATCCTACACCCAGCACTAAATTTCACAAAGAAATATCTGATACAATTTTTTTCTCTCTCTAAAACGGCCCCCATTCAGAAGGAACTGTGCTATGAAAATATATGGCATTTCACAGTCCAGGTCACCAGCTCTGACCACCTGCAATATTGCAGTCCGCTGATGGCTGTGGCCGTCAACCTTTTTCATTTTTGTTTATTTATTTTTATTGTTTCAGACTGTACACAGCTACTACCTACAGCACTAAAATATGATGCTTGTCATGAAAAAAATACTATGGAAAGCATGTAATCAAAATTTACACTACATAGAGTGCTTCAGAAAAATCTGTTCTCATCCTATACCCAAAACAAAATTTCACAAGGATATATATATTTTTTTCTTCCCCCTAAAACGGCCCCCATTCCAAAGGAACTGTGCTGTGAAAAGCATATGGAATTTCACAGTACAGGTCACTGGCTCCGACCACCTGCAATACCAGTACCCTAAGTGCAGTCTGCCAGAGGCTGTGGCCGTCATCCACCTTTTTTTTTTCTTTTTTTTCTTTAATATTTTTTACTATTTCAGATGGTACATAGCTACTACCCAGATATACAACAGAAGCCTTCAAGAACCATCACGAGACACCCACCCTTCAGACACAACCATACCCAGAGAAACACAATTACACCTATACTCTCTCTACTCTAACTTGGTTTAAAAATGGTTTATGGTCTCTCATGAATGCTGAGTTATAAGAATACAGGAAACAATCATTAAAATATGATGCCTGTCATGATGAAAACCTATTGAAAGAATGTAGGTCTGTAATAATCTGTTTCTGCCAGTGGGAAATCTTTATAAAAGCTGTGTAAACATGAAAATTTGTGCCAAGTTAGAGTGAAATGAGTATAACCAGACTTCCACACAATCATCATCTTTCTCTACTTCAGTGCCAACACAGTATACAACTCACAGACAATACACTATGATCACAGTGTAATGCCTCCTGCCACACCACAACACACTCACCACACACAGTATCACACCACAAAACACTCACCACATGTACCACAGTGTAAACCCTCCTCCCACACCACACCTCACTACCACAACAGACAATCCTTCAACATATATATCTTTGGGGCTGCCAGGATTTCTGTAGTCAATCAAGTGGGATTACAAGCCAAGATTTACTAATGCACAGCAAATATTCTTCAAAACAGCATAATCTTGATCTAATAGGCTTATCATCTACTGACAAAGGAATAAGATAAAAGAATTAATTGTTATGCTAAGGGAAGGTGGGGGAAACTCTCTCAGTACAGGTGATGGGAGGGTCAGAGGCTTGTAAGGATTTTTAGCACTAAGCGAAGGTTTCTCTCCCAATTTCTCTCTCTCTTTCAATTTTATTTCCAGTGAACAAGGAACAAAAAATGAACAAGCATCAAGGGGGAGAACTAGTGAAGTGGACTAATCATCATCATCATCATAACCAATTATTTTTCAATCATCGTAACCATTTATTTTTCTTTTTATTTTTCAAGCAGTCACACCCCCTATTCATTCATTTTTTTACATATGGGTGTAATGTACAGGGCCCATAAAGCAAAGAGTAAACCCAAAAGAGGGAGAAACTGGCCAACTGCAATCCCACTGAAATGACTCTGACACTCATCAACTCACCATTCAAATCCCAGTACCTTACACACACACACACACACACACACACACACACACACAGACACAGACACAGACACACACACACAAATCATGGGCACATCACACATCCTTGCTTACTCCAACACTGATATTAAACCACCGTCATTTACATATTTCTCTCTCTCTCTCTAGAATCATTAACGACCACAACCTAATGCAAGACACCAACACCATCACCCAAATGATACACAGACAAAGGAAATGAAACAATGAAGGAGAAATATCAACAAAACAGCCTCAGAACAAAGATAACGATGGTTCTAAAATGTATAAACAATTGGCTGTGCTGGTGGAGGGCTTATAACTTTCTCCAACATACTCTGCCTAATATTGCATACGACAGGGACCTGACAGGCAAATTAGTTCTTGCACCTGCTTGGGAAAATATGGCAAAAGACTGTGTGATACGAAGTGGTCTATCAAATTAGTTCAGTCCACCGGCTTAGGATCTTTCCATATCTATCTATCTATCTATAGCGTGATGCCCTAATCCATATACAGTAGTTATAAAATTTTAAACACCTGAACATCAGATGCACATTTTCCCACATTACACATAAGAATAGAGATATAAAGATAACATATTACACTTCAAAACATACCTATAGTCAGTTTATTTCCACATGACAAAACAAGGCAACTTTTATAACTTCAGTACTAAATCATTAGTGTATAAAATTCAATAGGCCTTAGTGATAAGGAAGGGATGAGACTCCTTGGTTACTATTCAAATTAACTCTCAAGTCTGACTACACTTGGCCATAATCCAAGCTAGAGGTTATGAATCTGTCAGGTAAAAGCAAACTGACTATAGAATAAATCAACAGAAATAAACACAACCACATCAATATATAAACATACAGTCAGCCACAGGAGAAAAAAATATTAACAGGAAACATAAATCATATTAACGGCAAATGTTCGTAGATATGCAGGGAAAAATCTCCACTCATTAATCTGACCTAAATGAAGGGAATCAAGTGGGGATGTTTAATGAAAGGAATCAACTCAAGATGCTAATTAATCTTTGCCATAAATGAATGTTAACTAAGGATGCCTGTTAGTGTTAAATTCTCAGTGTTATCTGAGGCAATACATTTTTCTTTTTAAAGCAGATATGAAAAAAAATGAAGGCTGCAAGAAATAATACACAAAGGAGAGCCAAATTCAAGATCCATTAATTCTGAAATTTCTGCACACTTTCTGTTTTAAAGACAGTAGGTCATAGGCAGGGGGAAATATAGATTGAGGATGACAATTTCATAGCTGACCTGCTGCCAAATAAATAAACCAAACAAGGACAAGATTACATATTTTTTTCAGCATATTTTTTCCTGTGGCAGACTGTGCAGTACATCACAATGACATGGCACAAATAATAATGCAAAAATAGGCATACAAATATAATAACCAACATCAATACTTCAGGAAGGACAATATATGCAAAACACCTATTTTTACTGTTTGGTAAAAAAGCACTATGACTTTTTGCAGTGTCCTGTTATTGGCCACATTTATTTATGATCTCTTGGGCTGACAATACCTGCTGTTGTGTGGTCCCACATTTTAACTACAAACACTCAAAGTCAATGCTGGAGAAACTAAATACTGGAATTAAATGAAAGAAAAGAGGCAATATGGGCTTTTGGGTGAGAAGTAATCCTTACAACACAGATTATCTTCTACTAATCTTTTTCAGACGTGTGTGCATCTTTCAGCTGTCTACTTTGGAAAATGACATGCATATATCCTTAGCAAAATTTCTCAGCTCATTTAGCCACATCTCATTCAAGAAGGTAGATGATCAGCACACACAGATAAGCTACAAACAACTTACACTGTTTTATTTAGTCTGGGAGCAAATACTGTAAAGGCGAAAATGCTGAAATTGACGTTATACTGGTTCAGAGAAGTGGTTTGGTTACAGCACTACTACAGATGAATAACCAAACACCTGCCACTGTTTTATTTAGTCATGAATACAGGACCACAGCAACAGCAGCCCATAATTTACTAAACCATAATACAGAGCTACCCATATATCTGGTGATCGGCTCAGTCTGCGGGTGTGGGGAATGCATGTATTTTGATGACTTTATTCAATTATGCTGTTTAACTGGGAATTAAATTACCACCTTTCCATTGCAAATGCTAGTTGAAACAAGACTAATATGGTGCTAGTCATGAAGAAGTGCTATGGAAAAGATGTTGGGCCACAGTGCTAGCTTATTCTGCCAGTGAGGTATGGGAAATGAATCTGCATAAGGCCAAAAATCTCATGTCTCCTTGTGTCATGCCATATATTGTATCAAGCTTGTGTGTCATGTCTCTGTCTGTCATATCTGTGTGTGTCATGTCTCTGTGGTAGTTCAATTCGTATATCGATGGAGCAATAAGAGAGATAATGGACAGGGATGTGAATATATTGGAGTGTCTAATGAGAGAGGGTAAGGTGTGGAATTTTCCTGAACTGTTGCTTGCTGATGATACTGTATTGCGAGGAATGTGAACTGCAAGGCTTGGTGAATGAGTCTGGGGGTGTATGTAGGAAACAGAATCCAAAAGAGAATGTATGTATGAGCAAAGTTATGATCTTAGAGGGCAAAGAAGTCAAGCATACACAGTGAGACAGGATGGTGTGGAAACAGAGAAGGAGATTGCATTCAAGTACTTAAGTAGAGTGATGAGTAAGGATGCAAATGCTTGAATGGGTACAGCAGGGTAGAAAGGTTGCTGGATCATTGAAAGCTGTGATAATGGGTAGGGAAGTGAGCATGGAAGTGAGGCTTGGATCCTGTTGGAAGGCCACAAGTCAAAAGTGGGAGCAGTGTAAATGAAGTGAGGAGTGTGTGGAGTTTTACAGACAGACAGACAAATGAGGAAGTAAAGATGCATTGTGGTGCTATTAGGAGAAATACTTTGAGATAGAGTGACCATGTAGAGGATGGAGAATGAGAGACTGACTAGAAGAAGGTATGTGTATGACATGAAGGGGGAGGGGAGGAGGGTAGACCATGGCGAAGATGGTACATGTATGACGTGGAGGAGGAGGGGAGACCATGGCGAAAATGGAAGAAGGGAGTGGAGAGATTCGAGGGAGGGGGTGTGAGTTGGAGAGAGGGCAATCAAATGGCACATGACAGTGCAACATGGAGTTAATTGTTTGTGGCCCCCCTTATGGGACTGAGATGTCTGGCAGTTGAGAGATAAAAGTCAGAGGAGGACAAAAATTTCTGCTTACTGACATGAGTGAACTTCAAGCAATTACTGAAGTAAATGCAAGGGGAGATATTTAATTACTTGGCAAAACATGCAAACAACGGATGTAAACAAGCAATCGCTATAAAGTAAGAAAGGGTTATGGGAAACAGAAAATGATGCACGGTAGAGATGGTAATGCTGACTGAGCCTGCACCACATCAATCATCGTCATAATCATCATAATCAATATAATAACCAACATGAGCCATTATTATTCTTTTCAATGCAATAAAATCATAACCATCATCACCACCCTAACTCTTTTTCCCACCTAAGGATGGGGTAAGGTATGGTTCAAAAAAGCAACAACAAAACCCATGGGATCAGACATGTTATATATGAACCACCCTGTATTTTTTAGCATCTGTGGCAAATAACCAGGACTTACTGCATCTGTTGGTGATGGACAGGCATGTGCAAAAGTATGCCACCAATACTCGGCCAGCACTAAATTGTATGTCAAATTTATCACTCTTCCCCAAATGACTAGAGTAACATTCCTTCTCTTGCTTGTTTTACTGATGATTGCAACAGACACCTTCATATGGTAATGATCAGATACAGAAGTTGTCACATTATACTAACAGCTTTCAGCTACTTTACATTGTCCCTAACTGAGAATGGTGGACTATGTAGTGCTTACCATATAAAATTTCTCAAACACTTCCACTGCTCCAGCTGGCAGAGAAGTGCCTACATACTTTTGCTCATGCTCAGGACAGGAGTCTTGCTAAACATTTCATAGCCTATGGCTGCGTATGGCTGGCCAGTTGTCTATAACCTTAGTCGCTTTATTCGAATCTGGCGAATGACTATGATGAGTGACAAGCTAAGTGGCTTCTTGCTACCCAGGATATAAATTACTACACTTGGTGGTAACATACAACTAGATGATCACATGGTGGTGTAAGGAGTTACAGCACTCTCATAAGGTATGACATCTATGACATCAGTCAGTAGCTAGTCCCAGGTCTCTTGCAAAAAAGGGGAAACAAAAAATTGGTGAATGAATGGGTGGCTGTGAATGTGTGGTCCAGCATCTCATAGATGTGAACAAAGTGTGCAACGTCTCACTTGTAATATCCACTTAAGAGCGTATGCCCAATTACTGAAGCATTGCCTAGGCTGTAAAAAAAAAAAAAAAAAAAAAATGAACACAAACCCCTCATAGAGCATTCCGCCCCCTTACTGTAAGGCCACAATGTGATTATTGCAAGCAAGGTGATGCGCACATGTGTACTTAAAATCATCCACCTGTGTGCCACTTATCCCTCCAACATTTGCAATGACAACCCCTTCTCTTTGAACTCCAGAAGCCACATTACCCACACTGGAACCGATATATATCATTGAACACACTGGTGGGTTGTGTGTTGTAAAAAGGCAACCCAACCACCCAGTTATCCCCAATTCCCCAAAACCCCACTAGCAGCAAAGGGACTTGGGGCCACGATACACGATGTATTGGAAGGGCAAGCCAAATTGTACACTAGCAAACATAAAAAAAAAAAAAAAGTTTATTTTTAAGAAGTGGATTTTTTGTTCATTTACTGCAAGCGTAAAACCTTAATCTACTCAGTCTGATTTAGCGCTTATTTTTAAAATGCGTACTGGTACTTAGCGTTCTAACTTCCAGCATAAAATTTTAACTTATATTTACTCTACTGCCGTGTGTCCTCAATGGTAGTCATTCGTACACCACAGTTACTAATCTTACTTCCTTTATCACATTTCAAGAGTACGTTCAATATCTATTTGATGTTCACACCGTAATTGTTTTTCCTGCCGCACACGCTTTCATGGAACAATAAGGTTAACTACATACAAGGGGGAATCGACAGGGCCGAGGTTTGTAAACAATGAGCATAAGACTAGACAAGTCACCTGGCAGTGTAAGGAGTTACGGCGCTCCAGGTAGATGTGGCCCAATACATTATTATATCAGTCAGCAGCTAGTCCCAGGTCTCTTGCAAAAAAGGGAGAAGCAAAAAATTGTTGAATAAATGGGTGGCTGTGAATGTGTGGTCCAGCATCTCATAGATGTGAACAAAGTGTGCAACGTCTCACTTGCAATATCCACTTAAGAGCGTATGCCCAATCACTGAAGCACATTACCTAGGCCATTAAAAAAAAACAAAAAAAAAAACATGCACACAACCCCCTCACAGAGCATTCCGCCCCCTTACTGTACGGCCACAACGTGATTATTGCAAGCAAAGTGATGCGCGCATGTTTATCATATACGGTAATCATCCACCTGTGTGCCACTTATCCTTCCAACATTTGCAATGACAACCCCTTCTCTTTTAGCTCTGGAAGCCGCATTACCCACATTGGAACAGATATATATCATCGCACACACTGGTGGGTCGTGTATGTTGTTTAGTGGAACACAACCACCCAGTCATCCCCAATTCCCCAAAACCCCACTAGTAGCAAAGGGACCTGGGGCAACACTACATGACAGTAAAACAGCAACTAATTCAGACTGAAATTTTTAAAGTTTATTTTTACGATGCAGACTTTTCATTCACTGCAAGCGTAAGGCTTTAATCTCCTCCATCTGATTTGGCGCTGATTTTCTACATGTGTACTGGTACTTAGCGTTCCAACTTCCACATGGCGGAATCGACAGGGCCGCAGTTCGTAAACAATGAGTAACACTGACACTGCAGGATCGATTGGTGTGGGAGATTGAAACGAGAATCATAGCAACAATATACACAAGTACCTGAAACAACTGGCCTAGCTGCTGGATGCAAAAACCCTGTCCACTGTCCATCAAATACTGTACAATACAAACATAACAATAATAATCAAGTCCAATAATCATGTGCATAATTCACTGGGGTGTCTTTTAGGTGGCTGAGGAGGCTTGCTAAGAAATCATGTTAGGAAATCACCCCAGCCACAAAGAAGACAAGCCACTTTGACTGAACTAACACCAGACATTGTTCAACTGGGAGAAATACTGTACTAGCAGGCAAAGGCAGCAAAAATAACAGGGGGAACATTTCAATCACAAAATTCTTGCTGTATATCTATCTAGCTAACACTTACTGCAGTCTATTTACTATCTTTTTTGTATCTGTGTAATGTTTATCTATCTGTGTACTTTATGCTGGCTGAGGCAACAGCTTAACAAGGACACAGGCTAATCATGAAGAAGTGCAATGGCAAGGTTTCAAAACTATCTGCTACTGGTATACCTGGGGAATTTACTTACTGTACTCTTGTTACTCTAAAATGGCATAAAATAAGCATCAAGCAGAATGCTAGTCATGAGGAAGTGTATTGGGATGGGTGTACACTTATAGTATTGTGCTATTCTACCAAGAAGATCTATGAAAAAAGCTGGTGAATGGACAAATCCTGGGCCAAGTTAAGGTGCAAGATGTATGATAATTGAGTACAGACTAATATAAATAAGTTAAAAATAAAGTTCATTATTATCCTTAGACCCCAACGCATCCCTCTCAGTTGAATAAAACCATCTGGCGTTAGTTGGAATAAAGACAGTTGCTCTCCCACTTACGAACATCTGAGCTAAGAACTACTGCTGTTGAGATTAAAGACTTACCAGCTTGAAATTTCATTAGGCTCTGTGGTTGCCAGCCTGATGGTGCCAGGGATTGACTCCTGGCACTGCATCATCCTATCCTATCATCATCATCGTTGTCGTCGTCATCATCGTCATTGCTTGGCAAGTAAAATCAGTACCTAGATTAAGTTAACTGGCAATGTATACCCTAGTGGTGGAGTGATCTAGTTATGAAGCCTAGCACTGCCACTGATCAGAATTATCATCATCAGCCCTAACTCCTATTCCCACCCAACAATGGGGCGAGGAATTCTCAAATTAAAATTTCGTAAGTACGGGAGCAACTGTTATACTCTGTCCCTCTCAATTTGGCTTAAAAAAGATCTGTAAAGGATGCAGAACAAATTAGGCTGCCAAAGACAAAACTCCGTCAAGTCAAGGTGGACAAACCAAAAAATTTCTAACTCACATTTCAGATAGTTGGTAGTAGCTTGGTTGTAGAAGTAGTAACAGTAGGTGGAGAAGCTGAAGACTGATGGCCTAGGGGAACCTCTTCACAGTGGTCTGAGGTATTTCCCCACAAGTTATAGGCCATTGTATGCGATAACACTGAAACACTGAACCAGCACCACCAACCACACTGGCAGTGACAGCACCAACACAGTGGCTGCAAGAATAGCAACAGCAGGAACTGGAATAGCAACAGCAATGGCAGGAATCTGCACAGCAACAGCAGGAGTTGGAACACCAATAGCAGGAACAGGAACAGCAGTAGCAGCAGGAACAGCATCAACCACAGCTGTACAAGCAGCATAGTGGGCCCTGAAAATATGGTACCAAAGTTTTTAGGAGATAATCTCAGGTCTGCTGATATTTTAACCCACTGTCTGTTAAGGAGTTCAATATAGATCTTAATTAACCCCTAGTGTACTGGTGCTGGAGTGGCACTAATAGAATGGGGGGGGGGCTGCCTGATTACACTTACACTTCTCAATCCCACACCTATCCTGCAATGAGAGAATGGTGGACTACAGAAGGGTAACTCAGCCTGCAGTCCACTGGGTTAATGTTCTGATGTGCCTGGGGTTGAAACTACTACAACTACTAGTACACAAGACCTAAGATGAACAACTCCGTTTTACACCATCTGCCTGGATCATTTCCCTGGTTACAGTCCCTCAAGTACTTCCTTATTCCCAGAAAGGAATATGATGGACTGAAGCAGAACAAGAAAATCCTATGGCTCTGCATTATTTAAGTAACTCTTCATGACTGGCATTATTCCTGTGTTAATATATTGTTACAACTCAGCACTGAATATGAAGAGATGGAAGTTTAGAAAAAACAGGTAGTGGGAAACAGGGTTGCAGGTAGATTTAATACTTTCACAATGATGGCTGTCTTCTAATATGAATGAGTCTGGTGGTAGCAAGTATAGACCATCTGATGTCAGCAGAAGGCCCCATACTACAGGTTCCTTTGACAAAATAAAGATGTTATAGCCAGAAAAAGAAGAAAAAATCCTGCACCTTTTCCCCACCCATGCAGAAGGAGGTAAGCTTAAAAATAATAATAATAATAATAATAATAATAATAATAATAATAATAATAATCCACCCATCATCCAATCCTATGCTGCCCCATGAGAAGCGTAGGAACCCAGGGCTAGGCAAGTTGGTCCTGACTCTGAAGATGAGAGTGACCAGCCTCACTCATCCCTGAGTAGAACTATGTGAGCAATAAACCCCAACCACCCCTTGGATATACACCTGTACAGGCTCAATCCAACTGGAGTGGCTTAATTACCCACTACACCACCAGGTGCCATAATTTGGTTATATGGTTACCACCCTGCGCAGTAAATGGTTTCCTGGTTTACAGGAAACCATTTGGCTTGTCACTCAGTGTAGAATCACATACGGGCAGAAGGAAGAGGAAAGAATAAAGGAAAGAGAAATAGAAGAGGGAGTGTAGAGTCACCCAATGGCATAAGGAAGAGGAAAGAATGAAGGAAAGAAGACTGAAGAGGATGGAAAAGAGGAGTGGGAAGTCACCCAAGAGCAGCACTACATCGAGTGAGTGGATGGTGAGTTTCCCCACCTACTACTAATCATCATCATCATCATCCAATTCTACGTTGCCCCATGAGAAGCGTAGAAGCCCGGGGCTAGGCAAGTTGGTCCTGACATTTAGGATGAGAGTGACCAGCCTCACTCATCCATGAGTGGCATTACGTGAGCAATAAACCCCAACCACCCCTTGGATACAAACCTTCACCGGCTCCATCCGACTGGAGCGCCGTAATTACTCATCAAACCACCAGGTGCCAAAATATGGTTAAATGGTTACCGCCCATCATAGTAAATGGTTTCCTGGTGTAGAGGAAACCATTTGGCTTGTCACTCAGTGTTGAGTCACCCACAGGGAAAAGAAAGATGAACGAATGAAGGAAACAGGAAGAAGGGGGGGTGTAAAGTCACTCGTAGGCAGAAGGACGAGGAAAGAAGGAAGGGAGAAAAGAAAGACATAAAAAGGATGGAAGGAAAGAAGATGGAGGAGAGGAAGGGGCAGACACATAATAATAATAATAATAATAATAATAATAATAATAATAATAATAATAATAATAATAATAATAATAATACCTTCAGTCTCATCTTAAATGTCAGGACCAACTTGCCTAGCCCCAGGCTCCTATGCTCCTCATGGGGCAACACAGGATTGGATGATGGATGGATGGATGGATAATAATGCAAATGATGCAGTGCTACTAGCAAATAATGGACAAGAACTTGGTAGACTAGCGCAGTTTTGCTGATGTCTGTGAGTGTTGTGCCTTGAGAGTAAGTGTAGAAAAGAGTAAAGTGATGGTAACTGAGAGAGAGAATGACTCCCAGTGCAGTTACAGTGAATGGAGAGAGACTGGAAGTAGCGAGAGAGTTCAAATACCTGAGTACCATGATAGAAGAGAGAGAAAATGTGCCAAAGATGTGGAAAGTAGAGTGACACAAGGAAGGAAAGTAGGTGGTGCTATGAATGCCTTGATAAGAAACAAAAGCTTGATAATGCAGCTGCACAAGGCTTAAATGAAGGAGTCTTAGTGCCAACTTTAAAATGTGGATGTGAGACTATGATGTGGCGTGAAAATGAAAAGTCAAGAGTGACAGCAGTGGAGATGGGACTGCTGGGGAATGTATGTGGAGTACAGAGAGTGGATAGGATACGAAATAATGTGATTCATGAAAAATGCGGGATAAGGAAGTCTGTGGACACCAGAATCGAAGAGAGTGTACTGAGATGGTATGGTCATGTGGACAGAATGGATAACGATAGTGGTGAGCAAATTTGAAGGAGGGAGGAGGTGAGGTAGGCCAAGAAGAAGGTGGAGGGATACTGTGGATGTGTGTGTGGGGAAGAGAGGTGTGGGAGTCAGAGGCTAGGGAACTGACAAGAGACTGAGCTGGCTGGATTAATATTATGAGAAGTGCATGGTCAGGGATTTGGCACCCCTTTTTAACGTGACAGCATCCAGATTGACTCTAGCAGATATGGTTATGTGAAGCTACAGAATATGGTGAAAGTTTTTGGCACATCAAACAAAGCCAGGATTCCGGGGGCTTGAATGATGAATGAATGGAAGCGTAGTCCATTGGATTGGGCAAACTTAGGCTGTCTGGACTCTGCTACTCCTCACCCTGCACTAGGGTAGGAAAGGAGGTCCTGATGATGACCATGATCATGATCATGATAAAAAATATAATAATAATAATAATAATGATAAGGATAATAATAATAATGATAAGGATAATAATAATAATAATAATAAGGATAATGATGATGATGATGATAATAATAATAATAATAATAATAATAATAATAATAATAATCATCATCATCATCATCACCATAATATAATCCCGTGTTGCCCCATTAGGAGCGTAGGAGCCCAGGGCTAAGCAAATTGGTCCCGACATTTGAGATGAGTGACCAGCCTCACTCATCCCTGAGTGGCATCACATGAGCAATAAACCCCAACCACTCCTTGGATATAAACCTGCACTGGCTCAATCTGGCTGGAGTGCCTTAATAACCCACTAAACCATTAGGCAATAATTTAGTTACATAATTACCACCCAGCGTAGTACAGTAAATGGTTTCCTAGTGTACAGGAAACCATTTTTTTTTTCTTTTTATGCAAGGAAGAAGGAACCAAAGGCCACGGGCCTGCATACTGTTCCTTCCAAGAAAAAGCAAAAACAGTACAAAAGAGAGCCAAATTCAAGATCCGTTCAATTCGAGATGCCTGGACACACTGCGTTTGAAAGACTGGAGATCATAGGAAGTAGGAAATACAGACAAAGGAAGACAGTTCCAGAGTTGACCAGTTGCATAAATGAAAGACTGGGAGTAACGGTTAACTCTTGCATTAGAGAGTTGGACAGAAAAGGGATGAGAGTTTGTTGCTAGACGGGTACTACGTGCCCGTCGTAGAGGTGGAGGGATGCAAGCAGACAGTTCAGAGGAACAGTGACCATTGAAGTAACGATAGAAGAGAGATAAAGATGCAACATTGCGGCGAAGAGACAATGGTTGAAGGGAATCAGTAAGAGAAGAAGAGTTAATGAGACGAAAAGCCTTTGACTCCACCCTATTGAGAAGAGCTGCATGTGGGGAGCCTCCCCACACATGAGAGTTGTACTCCATACACGGGTGAATAAAACCCGTGTACAAGGTCAACAACTGTGCAGGGGTAAAGAAAGTACGGAATCGGCTTAGCACACCTAATCTCTTGGAAGCAGATTTCACAAGAGATGTAATATGCTCTTTCCAAGACAAATCCTGAGAGAATGAAACCAAGCATGTTCAAGGATGATGCAGGACATAACTGTTCATTATTAAACACTAGTGGGTAATCCTGAGGAAGATTTTGTCGGGTCGATATGTGTAAGAACTGAGTTTTTGATGCATTGAAAATAACAAGATTATTTTTACCCCAATCAGAGATACGAGCCAAGTCAGACATTAGGTGTGCCATAGCCTCATCCCTTTTTTGTTGAAGTAACTGCTGAGATGGACGTTGCGGGAACCGAATGGAAAGGTGAAGGGTGGAATCATCAGCATATGAGTGGATAGGGTTAGATGTACAGCTTAGAAGGTCATTGATGAATAAAAGGAAGAGAGTAGGTGATAGGACAGAACCCTGAGGAACACCACTGTTGATAGGTCTAGGAGAGGAACGATGGCCGTCTACAACAGTGGCTATAGAACGACCAGAAAGGAAGCTAGAGATGAAGGCACAGATAGAAGGATAGAAACCGTAGGAGGGCAGTTTGGAAATTAAAGATTTATGCCAAACTCGATCGAAAGCCTTTGAGATGT
This sequence comes from Birgus latro, assembly GCA_018397915.1. Lineage (NCBI taxonomy): Eukaryota > Metazoa > Arthropoda > Malacostraca > Decapoda > Coenobitidae > Birgus > Birgus latro. The sequence goes on from JAGKTI010015902.1 coordinate 18,080, forward strand.
CAAGTGCAATGGCAAAGCTTTCGCCATAGTTCCGAAAGGAGGATGACCAAGAGTCAGAAAGGTAGGTGAGAAGATCGCCAGTGGAGTGTCCCTGACGGAACCCATACTGACGATCAGAAAGAAGGTTGTGACAGGAAAGGTGCTTTAAAATTTTTCTGTTAAGAATTGACTCGAAAACTTTTGATACGCAGGATGTTAAAGCAATTGGACGATAGTTAGAGGGTTGGGAATGGTCACCCTTCTTTGGAACTGGCTGAATGAGAGCAAACTTCCTGCAAGAAGGAAAGGTACAAGTTGAGAGACAAAGGCGAAAGAGTTTACCTAGGCAGGGTGTAAGCACAGAAGCACAGTTTTTGAGGACAACAGGAGGGACTTGTCACTCAGTGCAGAGTCACCCACAGACAGAAAGAAGAGGAAAGAATGATGGAAAGAAAGACAAAAAGGGAAGGCAGAATAGAAGAGAGGAAAGGGCAAGCACCTGAGAGCAGTACTACATCGAGTGAGTGGATGGCAAGCGCTCCCACCTACCACTAAATATAATAATAATAATAATTATATTAATTATACTCATAACAATAATAAAAGTCATCAACCCTTGCCTTTCTCCCAACCTTGTGGAGTTACCACGATACTGTACTGTTTTGCACCAGATCAATTTGATCCCATTATACACTAGTAAAACAGTCTATATTCCTAATGCCTTGACCACAAAATACTGTAGATTATTACTGACCAATGAAGTATGAAGTACCTGTATTGTAAGATGGAAAATTACTATGCCTTGGATACAAACTTCATGTACATCTCAAGTTAACATCATCCTAACCCAACTTCCCATACCGGTATTCACAAGGGGCGGTGAAAGATCTTTTACATGGATCTTGAATCGGCAGGGACATCAATCAGAGAAAAGAAGCCCCGGGTACATTCTCTTCCCATCTGTGCCATAAAAGGAATGAGACTGCTTGCAACAAAGTGCTGCATTATTTATCCTCATCACATAAAATTAATTAGCAAAATCAATCACCCTGACCTGTTTTCCCCAATCTCACAATAGGTAGCAAATGTTAAAAAAAATTATAGTGGAGAAGTGAAGTTCTCACCCAAAAAGTAATGCATTGCTGATGGTGATATATGTGGGGAAGACTACTCATCCACAGATGCTTTATTATCTCTTCTGTCTCTGTAAACTACCACCAGTCCATCTTCCATATATGATTCTCTGTCTTGCCATCAATATTCCACCTCCACATGCCAGGGCTCCACAAGGCTTCAACCTCTATCCAATCCCAGCACTTCCACTCTGAAAGCAACACTGCGGTGAGAACTAGCGGGACTGAACAGATAAGAACTGTTAGAATGGTAGTTTAATGTCACAGGCTGAAAATAAATCACAGCATCCAGTAAACTGCCTCTTTTAATAGCCATACGGATTAATAAAAATTACATTCAAGCTAACAATACTCAGCTGGCCATCATGTATCTTCATAGGTAAAGAGTATGCCACCCTGCCCTAAACCATTCAATCCAACATTTTGCTTCTATCTGCTGCAAATCAGATCCACCAGCGACCATTGAATCTACACCCAGCCATCCTATCATCTGTTGATAAGTATAAAATGTGAGAAACAAACAGGTCAAATGGATGAAGATTTGATGATCCACTTAGTCCAAGATCATTATCAATTTATTTTTGCTTTATCAGATTATTTCATTAAGTTTATGACAACAGCCTAATGATGAATGGGTTAAAACACTATGTGTAACTCGAATAAAAATTACAGTAAGACCTCACTATGACGGACTAATTGGGGCCCAAGCCAGTCCGAAAAATAAGAAATTCCGATAACAGCGACATCCGGCCTTACCCCTGCTAATCCGGACTTTTTCCGATATACCAGACATTAGTCCGGA
>JAGKTI010015903.1:0-19993 GCA_018397915.1 Birgus latro
ACCTATTACAGTGCCATGTGGGCATATGTGAGGTGAGTACAAGGGAATCTGTGCTGGATGACTAAAACTGGTGAAACTAATGTCATTTTAGCTAACACCATGAATGGAGTTGTGAAGATCAAGAAAGGAACCTGTATTTGTAGGTTAGAGATATGCCCTGACCCTATACGAGAAGTGACAGTAGGGGGAACGTCCAGTAGAGTAAACTCGACAGACAGAGAGTGCATAAAGGAGCATTTGGTTTGCTCATATAATTCTGAAATGACAAACGATTTACTAGATTTCCTGGAAAAACATCGACAAGCCGTTGCATTACCTGGTTAAAACCTAGGTTGTACAAATCTAATTCAACACCATATTAACATAAAACAAGAAACAAAACCGATTTACGTACTGTCATACAGAATTGCTCACTCACAACGTGCAATAGCAAAGCAATATGTTGATGAAATGTTAAGTTTGGACATCACTGAACCTTCAGTATCTCTTTGTACCTAAACAAAACGGTGAGATGAGGGCAGTTGTTGATTATCGCAAACTTAATCAGGTAACCATTCCCGACCGTTTTCCCATGCCATTGTTAAGTGACGTCCTGCACAACATTGGACCAGAAAATGTTGTCTTTTCTACAATTGATTTATTAAGTGGCTACTATCAGATAGGATTAGATGCAGAATCCAGCAAGTACACTGCTTTCTTTACTGACAGTGGCCATTATCAATATAAGAGAATGCCGATGGGACTGATGACGGCTCCTGGCACATTCCAGCGATTGATGAATAGCGTATTGGCTGGAATATTAGGCGACAGTATATTTGTCTACCTGGACGACATCATAATTGCAACACCCACACTAGCAGAACATCTACAGAAGTTAGATCAGCTACTACACAAGTTAGCCAGTGAAGGTTTAAAAATTAAGCTGTGTAAATGTTAATTTTGCTTTAAGGAAATAAAATTCTTAGGCCACAGACTAGATGCAAAGGGGATCCAAACCTCTCAGGACAAAATAAAAGCAGTAAGAGATTTCCCAGAACCCACAAATGTGGATGAAGTAAGACAATTTTTAGGGCTCGCCGGATATTATAGGGCGTTTATACAACACTTCTCTCACATAGCCCAACCCATATTTCTCCTACTGAAAAAAAAAACAAGCGGTATTTCAGTGGGGAGAGGAACAAAAAAATGCATTTAATGGATTAAAAGAGAAACTTGCATGTGCACCTTGCTTGGCTTATCCTAACTTCACAAAGCCGTTCATAATTTGCACAGATGCTTCTCTCAAAGGTTTAGGTGTTGTATTGATGCAAGAGGATAAACGAGGTAAATACCAACCCATTGCTTTTGCCAGTAGACAAATAAAAGGAGCAGAGAAAAATTACTGTGTAACAGATTTAGAAGCCCTAGCGGTGATATTTGCTCTACAGAAATTCCGTGACCTCGTGTACGGATATGAAATTCTTGTGGGCATGTTCCTAGAAAAACTCCTCTCTGGGAGGAGAGCACGATGGAAATGTAAAATCCAGAATTACAATGTAAATATTCACTACATAAAAGGTAAAGTGAACGTAGTAGCAGATGCCTTATCACGAAACTCATTAGCCAACGTCGCTACAATAAATCCACGAGAATCACTCCCCAATAAGGATGAAACGATCCCCACAAATCGAGAAATGTCGCAAGCACAAAGACAGGACCCAGCTTGGTCCAAACTAATATATCACCTCGAGTCAGGCGATGATGTGCCATTACCCAAGTTACAGGTACCACTTGAACAATTCACAATGGTAAACAATGCTTTATATAGGGTAAATCCAGGACAACCAAACCATAGAAAAAATATTAGGCAGTTAGTTACTCCTAGTACAATGATACCACACATTTTAAGGACAGTACACGATAGTCCACATGCAGGGCATCCTGGCAAGGACAGGACAGTCAGACAGGCCCGGATGTCATATTACTGGCCAACGTTACGCGAAGACATACATACTCACATAGACAAATGTGAGTCATGTGCGAAACATAAAGGTTACACGATATCACCTGCACCGTTAGGTAAATACCCAGTCCCTAACCAACCATTGGACGTTGTCGCGGTTGATTTACTTAAATTACCCTTAACTACCAATCACAATCAATATCTATTTGTTGCTACTGATCATTTCTCACGATATGCGTTCTTGGTTCCAATTAAGGATAAAACAGCAGAAACAGTCGCAAGGGTATTCATTGATAATGTGATCTGTAGGTTCACCACACCAAAGGTGCTATTAAGCGACAATGGTGGTGAATTTAACTCTGAAATTTTGCAAGAAATATGTAATCAATACAATATTAAGAAGGTTAATATCTTGGCCTACCATCCAGCTTCCAATGGATTGGTGGAAAGGCAGAATAAGAAAATATAAGATGTACTACGGCACATCCTCAATGACAATTATGCATCACTCAATTGTGCAATTAATAAATCCATAGGAGGTACATCTCATTTCATCATTTACGGGTCTGACAAACGTCTCTCTCACGAAACATTAGAAGGCGAGAAAATTCTCGTATATAATTTTGACGATTATCCTAAACTTCGCTTACGTGAATTTCAAGAAATACACACAAGGGTAAAGAAACAGTTAATGAAGTCTAAGGAAGAAATGACAGAATCATTTAACAAGAAGGCAAAAGAATCAAACATCAGCATAGGTGATATCGTCTATGGCCTCATTCACACTAGAGACAACAAACTGTCACCAAAATTTGAGGGCCCATATAGAGTAATTAAGAGAAGAGCTAATAAGGCAGTGATTAAGTCACTATCGAGTGACGAAGGAAAAGAAATACATATTGATCACTTAAAAAAGGTCTCAAGAAACTTGGCTTTCAACTATAAAGCACCGGACACGACCGAAAATCCTAGTACGCACTGTGAAAATAAGCCTGAAGCAATAAACACATTTCGGAATAAATTGCGGTCGCTTACCAAACAGACAAACATAGGTGCAACCAATACAGCTCTCACCGTAACAAGGCATTTACATGACATAGGAATCGATTTAGAATCCTTTTATAGGTAAGACCGGATATGTAATACAGTTGTTCTTTCGGCAGGTAAAGATGAGGCGAATAATTCCATGGATCATGTTCCTGTTGATATCAAGAGGATCACCTCACTTGCATCCTCAACATATAGTACGGCGGGGGTGCCTGATCGCCCCAACAGCCTCAACGGCAATAGTACAGGACATAATAAGTACCGAAATTAGTCTGGACGTACTGCAAGGTATACCAATGATGTTACAGAAAATATCAGGACCACTCAGAACTCTGGAAGTGGTATTAACACGCCCTTCTTCACATTATCACCCAACACAGGAAGTAGCTGAATTAATGAAATTAACTGCCTGGAAGCTAGAACAGGCTAAGCACGTAATGATCACCATGATCCAGGACATCCCATCAGCTGGGAGTAACACACTTGGGACAGGAAACATCACGAATACACGTAACAGACGCGGTTTGTTCGACTTAGATGGAGCAATTTTAGGGAACATTTTTGGACTAGCTACAGAAAATGATATAGAGGAAATAAATAACAAATTTAACAAAATAGCACAAGTTTTCTCATATCAACATAAGTTGACTGACACTCAGAACACCTTAATGCTGACGATTGTAAATAACCTTAGGAAAGCAGAAGCATCAACTCTAGGAATTGTGGATGAAGTAAATGCACTAGAAGGTAACAATACACTATTCCAACACTTCTCAGTGATCATGGAACATACTGACTTAATAATACTACAGTTAGACAACACCAGGGCTCAATATCAGTCTTTCATGAAAGGAATTGCTAATGCAGGTAACGGAAGGATCACTATTAATTTACTACCCATTCACAACCTCAGGCAAATCATTAATCAAGGCATACATAAGCATAGTTTCAAACCTTTGTTTGAGGAAAGAAATCTGATGTTATATTATCCATACTTGGAAGCAACACTGACAACAACATCAATAGTAGTCAATGTACCGTTCGTAACTGATGACCTTTTCACAGTCTATCAAATATACCCTTTTTCTTCTAAGAAAGATGACTCATTAGTCACCATCAACAACAAAACAGAAGTCATCCTGGTTTCCGAGAAACAGTACGCCGTAGCTTTCACTAGTGACACAGCAATGGAACACAAATGTCGCACATCATTACATGCATTTCACCTTTGTCCTGCGTACATCTTCACGTTTCAGCCAGCTGAGACAGTCCCTTGTGAAATGGCTATCATAAAAAATCATGACATCCCTCATCACTGCAACTTCACATTTGCGCCAGATAAACTCATTCATCATCAACGCATTGGACATTTACAGTTTTTCTACTTCACTCAAAATACATCAGTTTTTGTGACCTGCCCAGATACATCTCCAACCCATATATCAGCATCTGGTTTATACATCTCACCAGATTACTGTGCAGTCCTGAAACCTACATTATCCACCTTGCCCACTAAAAACCATTAAGCCATGCTCAACCACACACACAAGTACTTCCAGCCATTACCTAGGATGAACTTAAATGCAAGCTCACACATTAAGCTGACTTCACCCAAGTATGAAGCCATGCAACTAATACATCAGACAATACAACCTTGGGAAGAATACAGTAGGATTATGTTTAACCCATATTATGTATACAGCCCAGCTCCAGCCATCTTTGTGATTTTCTCCATCATATTTGTTGTATTACTTTTGTCCATGCACAGAATGGAAGCTAAAATTGCTAACCTTGAATCCGTGTTTAAGAACTCTTCTGTACAAGTGAGACAAACTGTGTAAATAGTGTATATACTGTACATATATTTTTTATATAAAATAACGAAATATGGGTTACACATAATATAGGCTTACTTTAATTATACTATTATATCTCATTTATATATGAATATATACAGCAAGTCCTTGTCATATATATATTGTATAACTGAATATAGTAGACTTGTCATTGTATTATTTTAATATTACTATTATACAGTATATGTACAATTCTATAACTGCAATGACTACATTATCCCAATTATGTAACTTTTACAATATTATGTACTTCATTTAATTGACTTACAAGTTGATTGTAATATGTATTAATATATTAAGGACAATATTTCCTGTCGTTGGTACGACTGTGAGCGTGACCGAGCGATATGTAGATATATAGGCATTAGTATATATCTCATAACACAATGTACAGGATGTAGTGTCTGATTTCACATGATATATGTACACAGTCTGTTGTCCCAGACTATCAAGAATCCTAACATATGATGTTTCTCAAAATATCCTCGTAGTCCAAACAACCAAGAAATTCATGATGTATTCAAACACGTGGAAGCCCACAGGAGATCGATTAGACACTACTACCTTACCTAAGCATCATTTTCCACCTGTATATAATGGCAGAGAGAAGCCCTTCATATCAGAGAAGGGGATAGAGATTGCCTGAGCACAATTAGGGCAGAGTAAGGAGAAAGGGGAGAGTGGCCGTCATGCTAAGCTCGTTTGTAAATCACTATCAAGACAATAAAACTCAGTAACGTAAAAGTGCTGTAACTCTCCTTCGTTGACAATACGTCTCACGACTTTATTCTGGTTGTATTAAATAACCCATTGTCGACTTCCCAACAAGTACCTCCGACCACGCTACCGAGACATTTGATGCCGTTGGTAATACACTGACAGCCAGGAGGTCAACACTCCTTGGTACACTTGCATACTAGGAACTTCAATACAATATCTGTAGCATGGGGTCCTTTCATCCAGTCTATTTGTAGCTGGTCGTCTTCCAGTAGCCATCCATGATCTTCAGAACTGGGAATGTTGGAATGCCTCTCAAGACTTCTTCTCCAGACAGCTGCCTGGTAATTAGGTCTTTGAGCATGAAGATACAGTATTTCCTCACATGGTGGCAACTGACCAGATTAAATGTTGCCTCTCTATAGCCTGAACAACTAGTATCGGAGTTCATTGACTTGTGTGATAGGTGACTGAGAAGCATAAATCCTTCATGCAAATTCTTGCAGCATCAGAAAGACTTCTTGTGCAAGTTGCCAGTTTTCCCCAAGACCAGCCATGGCTTTTTGAAGTTCACCACCACTGGTTATAAGTTTAGGGCCTGCTAGCTTTCCACGACCACTAAATGCACTGACCGAATCACAACCAGTGAATAAATGGAGACCAGTCAGAGCTTTGCATGCACTTGTCCCAAGTAATGAGGCAACCTTTTTCACATCAATGTATCTGCTTTTGCTTTTAGTGCCACACCTTATAAATACATTACAAATCTGTTCACTGAAAGCAATGCTGAGAACAAGGACATCAGTGTCATCACACACAGTGATGACTGACACAGGATCCTGACATTCATGCTTTGCATGGAGAAGCATTCTGGTGTCAGCTTCTTCCTGAGATGTCTGGAGACCTTCACAAATCGTACGTTGCTCATGAGCTAGTGTGGTGCATTGGTCCTGAGTTGTGACATAAAACTGTTTATCATCTAGATTTCTGAGGTATGGGAGAGATTTCCATTCACTGGTAAGATATTTGATGAGTGCTGTTTTACTTGTGTGCTGGCAAAGGTGGATGAGAATGGCAGTGATTTAGTGGACATTTGTGCCGGGAGGGGGTTGGTGATAGTTAATACCTTCTTCAGGCACAAAATGATCCATAGGTATACATGGCGAGTGATGAGAAGGGTGGATGGTGAGCTGAATGAACGGAAGGCAACGATTGATTATGCGTGTGTGGATGAAAGGATGGGAAGATGTGTAATAGACGCAAGAGTATATAGAGGCTGGGGGAGTGGACTTTCTGACCATCACTTGGTGGCGGTCAAAATCAAGGTCCAAACAAATGGAGGAAGAGATGAAGGGAAGGACAGGAGGAAGTAGTTCTTACAAGGAGGCTAGAGAAGTTACACAAGGGTGGAACAAAAGCAGATTAAAAAAGGGAAGTGGAGAAGCGATTGGGTAAATATAGAGTGGAGCAGATGGGGGATGTGGAAGGTGTGTGCAAGATATAAACGGAAGAAATCTGTGCAGCATGTGAGGTGGAGTGTGAGGTGAAGAGAAGACAAAAGGGGGTTCAGGGAACAGCATGGTGGACTGAAGAAGTTAGAGAGGCTGTGGCACAAAAGAAGAAAGCCTATAATGAGTGGATGTGGAGCAGGGACGTCGAAGAAGTTGAGAGACGGAAGAGAAAGTTATATGTAGAAAGGAGGAGAGAGGTGAAAGGATTAGTAAGAGAGAGTAAGGAGAGAGTGGATGAGGAATTTGGAAGGAATTTGAGTGTAAAGTGGAAGGAAAATAAGAATATGTTCTGGAAAGAGGCAAAGAGAGTTAGACATGGTGCCATTGAAGTTGGGGTGTGAAAGATAAAAATGGTAGATTACAAGTGGAGAAGGGAGAGAAAATGAACAGATGGAGAAAACACTTTAATGAAAAATATTGTTAAACACAGAGAATGAAATAAGTGCAAGTATAAGTGGCTGGGGAATAGCTGGGGGAAGGAGGAGTGTGAGAAGAGAGGAAGCAATCAGCAGGATGGAAGTGTTGGAAGCAATGAAGAAAGTCAAAATAGGGAAAGCCCCAGGGATTGATGGAGTGTGTGGTGAAATGCTGAAGCATGGGGGAGAGATAGTAATAGAGTGGATGTGGAAGGTGTGAAGATTGGCCAGGGAGGAAGGTAGAGTCCCGGAGGATTGGAAGACAGGTATATTTATTCCTCCTGTATAAAGGAAAAGGGGAAAAAAAAGTGTGTGGTAATCACAGGGGAATTTGCCTTCTTAGTGCAATAGGAAATGTATATGGTAGGATACTTATTGACAGAGTTAGGAAAAAAAACAGATGAATTAGTTGGAGAAGAGTAGGGAGGTTTTAGGAAGGGAAGAAGTTGTGTAGATCAGATATTCATTTTTATATCTTTAGTGGAAAAGTTTCTAGAGAAGGGAAAGAAGTTGCATGCAGCCTTCATGGATTTGGAGAAAGCATATGACAGGGTGGATATACAAGGATTGTAGAAAGTATTAAGAATATATGGAGTAATGGGAAGTTGCTGAAGGGCGTGAAGACTATGTATGCGGGTGCTAAGATTGCAGTGCGTGTGGAAGGCGAACTGAGTGAATTTTTCCATTTGAAGGTTGGATTGATGCAAGGATGTGTCAAGTCTCCATGGTTGTTCAGTCTGTATATTGATGGGGTAATAAAAGTAATACAAGGTAGGGCAGTGGATGTTGGAGCGACCCTAGTAAGAGAGGGAAGTGTTTGGAAACTCCCTGTACTGTTGTTTGCATATGATACTGTGTTGCTGAATGAAGACGAAGGGGAGCCGCAAGGCTTGGTAGATGACCTTGGGAGAGTGTGTAAGAAATGGAATCTGAAGGTGAATGTAGGGAAGAGTAAAGTGATGGTCTTATTAAGAAGTGAAGTCAGTGAATGAACAGTGAGATTGGATGGGGAGGAATTAGGGAATGTGAGTGCATTTAGGTACTTGGGGAGTGTGATGAATAAGGGCGGAAGTCTGGAGGATGAAGTGCTTGAAAGAGTGCAGCAGGGAAGAAATGTTGCTGGTTCCTTGAAAGCAGTGATAAGAAACAGGAAAGTGAGCATGGAAGTGAAAAAGCTGCTACATGATAGTATTGTGATACCAACTTTAACATATGGAAGTGAAGCTTGGACCTTGTTGGAGGGACAGAAGTCAAGAGTGAGAGCAGTGGAAATGAGTTATTTGAGAAGAGCATGTGGAGTCACATGGAGAGACAGACTGACAAATGAGGAAGTGAAGGAGAGTTGTGGTGTGGATGTGGATGTGATAGGAAGCGTTAGGAGAAACACATTAAGGTGGTTTGGGAATGTGGAGAGGATGGAGAGTAAGAGACTGATGAGGAGAGTGTATGTGAGTGAGGAGGAGGGGGAAAAGGGAGGGGGAAGCCAAGAATGAGATGGAGGGATGGAGTGGAGATGTACTGTATATGAGAAAGGGGGGTGTGACCTGGGTGCAGGGCAGTGAAATTGCGGGGGACAGAGCGACTTGGAGGCGATTTGTTGTGGTCACCCCGTACGGGATTAAGGCGTGTGGCAATAGGTAGACAGATAGACAACCAAGTAACCTTTTCCATTGTTTGAATTTTGGCCAGAATAAATGTTTTTGTACAGCAAACCAGAGGCTGCCCCTCGACTGATCCTGTCAGCATTCTTGATGGACATGTTATTGTATACATCAGATACCACGTCTGGCCTGTCACTCACTGTTCCAGCTTGCAAAGCTGCTGCAACTATGCATTCCGAGAGCTCCCTCAAAGTCTTGTACTCTCCTTTCATCTTGTGAACAAGACACATCCCATCAATTACACAGGCTGATGATTTGGGGATGCTGTCAGCTGCAGATGCTCTTTTTTCAAGGTTTCTTGCAAGGGTGACCTTGTTTATCTTTTTCGTGGTTCCATCACAGTTAGCCTAGGCCCATGGACAGGGTCTTAATGGGTACTGTAGCACAAGCCTCATGTCCAGTTATCTGTTTCCAGCTACCAAGACCATATGGCCAAATAGTTTGTTGTCTGCTTTTAAAACAACTTCCTTGTTGGGAGTCCTCAGCTTCTGGGACCTTTGTGTGTCACTGAAAGACTTGAGCTTCAATTTTGGGAGGTGGTCATGGAATTTTGTGGAGGCCTCACCGGTTTTCATTCTCTCTTGTTTGAATTTGGTAAATGCAAGTTTCCCTTGCTCTGTGGCATTCAGATCTTTTTGAACCTCTGTTGGGTCAATTTTGCCAGTAGATAGTGACATCATGTCTTCAGGACCATCAAAGGGATTCCTCCAACTGTTCTTCATAATATCAACAAGTAACTGTACATCCTTCTCATCCATCTGTATCCTAGATGGCTCCAATCAGCATGTGATAGGCCAGGTGTTTTGATATCGGTCATCAGCCTTAGGCTTCTAGGGCATATGCTCCTGTACTTGGCTGTAATATAATACCTGGCTACTGCACCTGGCTGAAGACTAAACATGGGGGAAATATACTAAACATTTTATACACTAGCAAGAAACAAAGAAATAATGAATATTGTCTTGGGCATTATGTGTAATATGCGTTTTGCACTGAAAATAGGCTATTTCTACGGTTAACATGAAAACGGTTAAATAAAAAAAAAAAAACTGCCGTACTGGCAAGTCCATAAAGGCTTTTTGTATTGAAGAGGCATAGACCTTTCACAAAATTACAGGGGGAATTTGCCCCCTGAATTGGTACCAAGATGTTGTCTGGCTGACAGGCTATTGTTAGTCTAATGAAGACACAACGAGCTAGCTAAAGACCTGTATGCCAGCACGTTGACTGGTGAACAAATTCACTCACTCAAACTGTTATGAATTTCTTGTAATACAGATGAATGGGAATGTGCCAATAGGTGTCATGGAGGAATGATATTGTGAGCTATTCTCCTTAATGGACATGAAGTTGAACCTTAATCATCATCACCATCCTGAAGCAGTGGGGAGTAATGAACTGGATGAGATGGCTGAGGTCCACTACCAGTGTGCCTTGTGATGAATCCTGCTTGCGAAGGGTGAAGGCATGAGAGGAACACCGGTCCTCAAGTAAGCTCCACCACTTCTTTTTCAAGCATGTCATCCACATGCGGAATGGCCTCATGCAGGACGGATGTATCTTGAGGGGAGGAAGTTTGGCTGATGGCTAGGTAAATCACTCATTGACCATGTATGCTACCCACCATAACTGTGGCAAGGCATGTGCATGGTCTACCAGGGATCTGGGAGAGGACTGGCCTGAAGTAGGTGACCCAGAGCCCTGTGGATCAGTGCTTGTTGTATGACGCTCCTTTACAAGTGTTAAGTCTTGAGGAGTGGGATTTTTGGTGCCATCTTATAACGGTAGATGTGTTGCCTGGTACACTTGGAGTGCTTATAGTGATCAGAAGGCGACTTCCATCGTTTGAAGGATGTTAGAGAACTGGGCGGGAGGTATATAGCACATGGGAGGCGATCATATGTCTCGTCCACATATGCATCCAGGGTCATGTGAGGAGGAAAGGAAGCCTCCTGGATGATTGCTTCCCTGGTCACTCACTCCGTCATTGTGAACGCCATGTTTCTAGCATTAATGTGATTCTTTACGTTCTCTGCATTGGAGATTGTTAGCAAGTCATTTGAGCTATTGCTGAATCTGAGCTACCAATATCAGCACAGAACCTGAGCAGTTAGCTTCCTGACAGGAGCTAAGATCCAGAGAAATGAGCAATGATGACAGTTTTGCTGCTCTTCATAGACACAAGGAATTGGATAAGCATGACCCTGTGAGGAACTTTGTGAAAAAGTCAGGCCACTCCTCTAGATGTGACAGGAAGTGGGCTGGCAACAAAGAGGTGGCAATCTCCTCTGAGAACACTGCCCCTTTCCAAATATCGTGGTAGTTGAGGTCCCACTTGGCCCAGGAGAAGGAGTGTCACCAACGATGCTCTGAGAGTGTTGTTCTCTGAAGCCATTAGTTGCCTGATGTTGTCTTGTCCAAACGAATATAGGGCAGCCACTGCATCATTGTAGGGGCCTCTGGCAGATGTGACCTTGGTCATGAAGGGCCCTACTCTCACATGCACCTTTTTCAGCCAGATAGGGGGGGAACTGGACTTCCTTGGTAGGGGGGAATTGGACTTCCTTGGTTTCCTGCACCAATAAGGCCCAGCGATGTTCGATGTTCTGGCACTTTAGTAACGATCTCCCTAACTGTCTCGTGAAAGTTTCGATGGATGAGACAAGCACAAGCAGCTCTAAACCCCTCAGAACTGGATTCCATTTAAAAATAAAGTGATCCTTCTTGAGTCTAGCTATTCCGTCTTCCGCGTTTTCCTTCCGCTGTGAATGTAAGGGTATGTAGTTGTATAAAGTGGTTTGGTGACTGCTTGTCTACTGGACCGGACAATACTGTCTGGACTCCTAGTCAAGAGACAAACGAGAATCTAGGGATAAAGAGCAGGAGGATAGTGACAAAGAAGGACAATATCAGAATCTAGTATCCTGGTCACGATATAGCTCTGCGACTGCCGTTTGTAGATTTAATCGACTCCACCAGTGAATCAATGGTAAGTGGAGGAATGGAGGGAGTAAGGTGAGGTGGGCCAGTGAGCTGAGACTGTGAATGGTGGTAGTGCTCGATCTCTCCCATCGTCCTCTGCTCCAGGGATGGCTGGTGATGATGAGTGAGGTCTCTGCTATGGTCCAGTGAAGTGGATTGGTTTGGGGTGTCATGGCGTTTGTTTGTATCTCTTGACGCTCTGGATGGCTGGACAGGCTATGTGATGAACTGTCTGGTTGCTATCCTAGATGCTTGGACAACTTCAGGTGTGATTTCATGCGATGTTATGCCCTTATATGCGGCCTCTTCCTTGCTCTCAGCTTGTGCCTTATTAGACCAGCCAGAGGTATTGCAGAAGGGAGCGGTGTCACTGGACATCCTTCTTTGGCAGAAATCAAGTTTAACTGCTATCTCACTATCCTCCCACATCAGACGGCATTCCCCGTGGTGAGCCGCTGGGTTTTGGGCCCTCTTCCATTGGGCTGTGAGGTAGGTGTATTCCAAGAGGCTGTCCGGGTAGAGAACAGTTGACAGGACATACACCACAGTTGACAGGTGCCACAACACTGCACGCTGGACAGTGAAGATGTCACCCTTTGTACATGTGGTGTGAGACTTACAAAGTATAGGGAAAGTCCTCAGCTAGTCTCCTACAGCATCCTCTGAAGAAGCAGGCCGACCTTGGGTGAGGAATGTCAACCTGGGAAGGAAGGGCAAAGAGATACATGGGAATTAGAAACAGAACTCTGCTACCTCCTCCCCTTTCCCCTGTCACTCTCCAAGTTGTACTAGAGGTAGTTCTGCACAATGAACCTCCCTAGCCACCTGCCCCAGGGGGTGAAACAAATCCACAGGAACAAACAAGATGTGGGGGAAATGCAGGTAGAGAGGGGGGAGTGGAAGAAGCAGGATATTTTCCCACAGGGAAGGTTCACAGCTGGTTGTCCTCCCTCCTGAAAGAGGGGGATGGGTAGGTCGGCAACCACATGGTCGAGAACAAAGAACAAATGAATTCACTGAATGGAAGAAATCATGATGGCAACCCAGGTCTGGCGGTGAACATGACCTGGGGCGAATAAACTGTGTGACGGAAATAGCCCATCGTGCCCATCCAGACTGAAAACTGTGTACAAATGTTGCAAGCAACACGCTACATAGTATACTACACCAAATAAGGCCCAGGCAAACATAGCAGAACTGAAGAATTCTACCCTTGTAGAAAAGGGTGAAAAAGTTGCACACCACATGTTCAGACTACATACTAAAAATGAAAGCATATTGACCTCATAAGCTGTAAAAATCGTAAATGGGTAAAAATCTAAAATCTTGGCCAATAGGAAAAACATAGCTCATCATGCTTGCACAGACAGGCCACTGTGTGGCCCTTGGGACTAAAGGCAAGGAAACCAAAAAGCTAGTAACTACAGTAAGCATCATGTACCAGAGGAAGCCTGCCCTGCTTGATGAAGTCTGTGCTTCATGAGAAGCCAGCAACAACTCTAAAAAACATATTTTAAGACTTTGTAGAGAAAGACTGTGGTCTATGCCCTGACAACCTAGCATGGCAGAAGCAAACCACTGCAATCATACAAAATGAAAAACTGCACACCATGTGGGGCTGCAGACCAGGAGCTAATGCACTGGATCTTAGAAAGGTATGAGACAAAAAATTAAACAAGGGCAATTGCCGCAAGATGCAGGCTTATCATGAAACCTTGAGGATAGCTGCATTGAATCGAGGAGATGCTCGTGCATAGGTCATAGAGGACGTACACTGACATCAGGTGTTTCTCATGCATCATGCAGAGAGCGATTGACCTTCCTTGCCAACTGGGTTGAGCAAAAAAAATAAAAGGGTAAGGATATGGGGTGACTGTACTTCCATTTACCGGCTCTGCTGTTGTTTTTGCAGGATTTACTTCCATGAATTTGATGATATAACTCCTTGCTGAATCCAGTAGAAACGAAAGGAACTAACCTTGCAGCTAGGTAAATGCAGACACGCCCACATGGTTATCAATATTATTAAAGCAAAAGAACATGGAGAAGTGCTCATTCACACACTGGATTTTACCCATAGTGTCCGGGTGACATGTACACTTGATGCCCCACAGACGTCCTGGTGACACATATGCATGATCTAGTGTTTAGCAGTATTGTTTGAATAATCCACGGGTTATTATCACCACACGCAGCCACTGGCAACCCTCCTGCACGAATCTGAGTCATGTTCCACTTACCTGTGTACCTCCATAATGGATAGACATACGCAAAAAGTTTTCCATGTCCGGATCCTTGGCTGAGCACCTGCAGCCATCGACTTCAACACCAACAAAGTTCAAAGGCCAGAAAAGAAGATCCTTAACCCGCCGAGCCTCACCGACGTACGATGCACGTCACTACTTTTTTCCGAGGACAGACCCACTGACCTGCATCATACGTCACTCAATTGCAAGGCCCATTGTGTGGACATTTTTCAACATTCGCGTGTGATTTTTGGTAGGCATATGTAGGAGACCTTCCTCTACTAGCTGTCAAGCAGGGATACTGCATGGCTCCACCTGACCCTCCTCCCCCTCACACTGGGCAATTCAGCTGTTAATAGTAACCTGGCCAGTAAAGATATGTTGCCCCATGGTCTCTTTAATGACGAAATTCATGGTGAAAGTGATTCCTGAGGTGGAGGACAAAGAAACAAAGAAGCTAGAGGTAGAAACAAACAGAAGTGATGAGGTGGTAATGTCGAAAGGAAGGTGCCATATACTGAGGTTTTGGGTGAGTGAACAATGCTTTTATCTCCTATATTATTGTGTGAAAACAAATATAGACTTGTACTACACATAAATTCGTACCAAATAAATAAATAAAAACGTAATTTAAAGTGGCTTGAATTAGTTAACCCTTCCATAGTTTGTTTTCTTTAGCCAGGTACCCTGAAAAAGAAGGAAAATGTAAAGCTGAATGACACCTGTATCAACATTTTTAAGCTCTGGAGGGCGATTTCTCTATGAATTATCGATGTTTCTCACCATAAGCAGAAGTTTGAGCAAAAAAAATTAAGGCTGAAAATCGGTCGGGGACTGAGGGTGTGTTTCGTAAAAAAAATCAGTCGGGACTGGGCGGGTTAATGATAGTGCAATAGCGAGAGAACCTGAGGTGACATTATCGCCAATTGTGAGTGAAGAACGTGACTCTTCCTCTCAGGAAAGCGACCACCATAATGAGCGTCGATATTCATGCGTTGTTGAGGAGGGTGGAGGACGTGAGACCTCCACTGTTCACCCATCGTTTCCCCCTGTACATTCTTCTGCTATTTCTGATGATGGGAATGGTCCAGAGGGTATTGACAATCCTGGAGAGGGGAATATTGGCACGGATGAGGGGATGGAAGAGGAGGTAAGGAGTGGAGAAAGGGAGGAGGTGGAGGAGGAAGGGAGAAAGGAGGATGAAATGCAGTGGACTGAACCTTGCACCACCCTTCTGTCTATTGACATGAATATTGGAAGCAGAAAGTTTGTTGCATAATTAAATCAGTGCCTTATTTTTATTGAAAGTTTTCATGTGTGTATGTTTCTTATGATGAAAAAATACAAATCATAGGAAAAAGAAATTGTTACAGTGGAAAATGGAGTGAAGAAAGGGAGAAGGGTGGGAGGAGGGAGGAGGAAAAGTAGTGCCTGGCACCACCGCTCTGTCTATTTACGTGAATAATGGAAGCAGAAAGTTTGTTTCATGATGAAATCGGTGACTTATATCTTACTGAAAGTTTTCATGTGCATATATTTATTATGATGATAAAGCCTAAACCACAGGGAAAAATTCTGTTATAGTGGAAAATACAGTCTTTTCGATTATGGGCAGTGCGTGAATAATTATTTTGATCTCAATATTTTTTTTTTCAGGTTTTATGTAGTAGTAGCAGTAATAGTTGTAGTAGTAGTGTTTGTTGTTGTAGTATTGGTAGTTGTAGTAGTAGTGGTAGTACAGTAGTAGTTGTAGTAATGGTAGTTGTAGTAGTAGTAATAATAAGAGTATTTGTAGTAGTTGTAATATCCATGCTTCTAGACGATCAGCAGTGCCAGAATCGAGCGGCAATGCAGGCCAAACATACATCTCCGTGTGTGTGTGTGTGTGTGTGTGTGTATGTGTGAGTGTAAAGCGGTGTGATGGTGAGGTGGGCAGACACCCTGCCTCAAGGTCATTGCTGTGGTTACTGGCCTCCCAGCATCAAGTACGGCCAATTATGGAACAATTTTCACATAGTGTTTGTGGTGAACTGCGGTCTTCTGGAAGTGTTATCAGAGTGTTATTATTGTGGAGGGCAAGTCTAAGCCTTAGTTGTGTCACCGAACCCTTGCCACACATACGGACACGGGCAAAAAAACAACAAATTTGCCACATTTCCACACTCAGTCATTCTCCCTACACGCACTTCACGGACCACCTGATGCAATCAGCTTGAAGTCGATGTATTGGAGAGTATTATGATAGTTAGTTTTTATTTTTGGTTAAGTATTAACTAAGATATGAAGGTTTAAAAATAGTCGATTTTCTCAGGAATGCCCGGCTGTGGGAAGGGTTCGCGGGAATACGTGCCAGACGCGATGAGTTGAGGTTCCAAATTACGTTTATACAACTGTCCTGCAGCTCACTCCTTTTCTCCTGAAATGTAGGACACCTCTAGTCTACAGTACATTTGACCTACGTAAAAATAAGCCTCAGACAACAAAAACAACATTAATCCTTTCTCTGCTTGTAACAGGGGCATAGGAGAGGGGGGGGGGGGTACCCAGGACCCAATCCCCTCCACATTTTTTCAAGGGGGGGCCCTAGGTATGATGAACCTCCACCTCTTTGATACTACAATGAACCGAGCCGAAGTGAATTTCTGGAGAAAACAGTATAAAAGGAATTAAACATGTGTTTTATTATTGAAGAAATTTGATCCCCCTGTCTAAGAACATAAGACAAACAACCATCATTATTTTTTTAGCAACTTACTGAGCTTAGCCTAGCACAAGGCAGGCGTCTTTACATCTCAGTGCTCCATTTCATTGTCTTCGAATTTAGATATAATTTTTCCTGGTCTGTATTTTTTTACTCATTTGTAACAATGCTGGCTCCCCCCACGATTTTTATGACCTGATACACCCCTGTGTCACATTAAGCCAATTATGTTTCCTTGCAACTAGCGTGCTACCCACCGTTGCTCGAGTTACCCAGATGTAGGGAAATTTATTACAGTATTTTAAAAATCTTTAAAGGTAGACAAATTTTCTTTTGGACGAAACAGCAATCACACACTTCATCACCAGATAACACACCCACTAAATCATCCAATGATCTTGGAAACTTTTTATTCTTTTTTATTTTTATTTTTTGGTGGGAGGATGGGATGCCTGGAGTGGAGGTACGTGCGTTTTTCTGATGGTCCCCATGACCTATCTTAGTCTGTATGGACGCATACAAGTGATTTCATTCTATCCATTCATCCAATCATTTATTGTTCATCAGAACTGTACAAGCCTGGGGTTTGGCTAATCAGTCCTGACATTTAGGGCCAAGATTCATTCCTGTACATTGAATAATATTAGTAATATTTTGGAGATCATGGATGAAGGTTGTGCTGCCTCCCTATGCCTAAAATAAGGTTCTTTTGGTGTTTATTAACTAACTGAGCCTGCAACCAGATCCATCCAAAATTCCATTCCATTATCATATAATCAGTGGACATTTCTTACTGGGCAATTACTGTCGGAGGCTGTGCCTCTTCACTTGAAAGTCCACGTGTAGTCCCAGCGGGACAGATTAAATTATTTGTCAATTCTTTGTGAGTATACAACGTCTCATTTTTTATTGAGAAATTGAAGTTCAGCGAGCGCCCCCTTTACGAATCTTCAAGTGATGTCCATATGGTGAATGTGGCCTTCGTGTCAGGGGAAAATGAGAGTTTTCTCTGGCGAGGTCGCCAGATGTCAGGGGAAAATGAGATTTTTACTCTGGCGTGTCGCCAGATGTCAGGGGAAATTTAAGTATTCCCAAGAAATAATGAAATATTGTATAATTGGTATACAATGTATAGCTAAGTGTGCTATGTCAATTCTCTAGGGTCGAGAATTACAAACTTCCTCAACGGCACGCAGCAGAGCTGCAATATTGAGCTGCAATATTGTACCGTTGGCCTACGAGAAAGTTTCTTCTCCCCCCCCCAACAATCAAAAAAAAATTATAATAATAATAACAACAGGCTCTTGGCTGAGCCAAACTCCCAGCTAGCACAACGGATTTAGAGAGTGATGTTAAAGCTGGCCTAAGTACCGGCCGTGATTTAATTCAAAAGTTGTGCTAACGCAGAGTAGCAAACTGTATTAAATAACAGAGTGGACTAATTAAACACAGTTAACAACTTTAACAAAGCTCAAGAAAAGAACTGTGAATTTATTAATTACAAAGAAATGAATTTACGTTACATGAAATTCAAATCAAATAAAGGAATGCACTCACTCGCTCAAACACTCAGATAACGGCTAAATATTTCAAAAAGCTTAGCCTAGGAAAAAACCAGAAAATACTGATCGGTATGGATGAAACAGAGCTGCTGTGACGATCACCAAAGTGGGTGGGGCTGCAGGAGACACGCCAATACAAGCTGAAATCTGAAAAACACTAGAAAAGCACAGAGCCTAGAGAGGCGTCCCGCGTCTCGCCGTGTCTACAGTCAAACTGAGCTCCCATTCGAATCGGCGGCGCGACGAGCGAGGGAGGTGCGCGCGCCGGCGTGTAACGGCTACCGCGCCAAGAGACAATTCAAATTTACGGGACGATGTCACGACTCACTCAACACAACGTTACAATGTAGAAAATTCGTGACATTACGCCCCTTAAAAATTTCAAATTTTACTCGAGTAAAATTTGACACTATATATACAGTATATATATATGCATCCTAACTCAGTCACACAAGATTCACACTGTGGTGTGTGTACTATCCTGTTACAGGAGAAAACAGTGTCGCCTGTGAGCGTAAAAACCTCGTATTTACGTTAAGGAAACAAGCTTGAGGGAAAAACTCCGAGATGACAGTGGAAAGTCCTGCACTCAGGTCAACTGAGCGACAAATTCGCTACATTTACATTAACAACTAGTTGTTATGTAGCGTGGTGTATGTGATACACGGTGTAGGTGTGACAGTTGTAGTGTAACTGTACCTACGTGTAAGCAATAATAATAATACATATTAAGGCAATAATAAGGCGACGAGGGCAGAAGAGATGAAGTGCCAGGGTGCAGCAGACGATCAATGGTCCTGGACATCTTCTTCACCCTACGACTGTACCTGTGGGGATGAGTCAAGGTGGAGTATCAATAGTGTCAATGCAAAGGTTACACTAAATTACAATTTCATCCACCCAGCAATCAATCCACACACACACAAAAGAAGGTACTTTTTAGCCGAAAGTCAATAACGAATTTCGTAGGTATGTCGCAGTTATTTCCCCAATAGTTGCCTTTCTAATCTACACTAACGCCTAATAAAAAGGGCTCGTCGTCGGTGCCCTCGGCTGGGATCGTACCACGACTACCCGCCTGTCATCAGTGTCCTCAGTTGGGCTCACTGTGACTGCACACTTATGGCTATACTTAACATTACAAAGGGCTCGTCACCTCGACTACCCGTTTGTCATCGGTGTCCTCAGTTGGGTTCACTGTGACTGCACGCTTATAATTAGTAAAGGTAGTCGAGAATCCCTATGCAACTTTGGCAGGTCACATTTTAACACCCTGCGTGGGTGTGAACACTCATGTGGCTTCTATGTAATCTCCGGGAATCCTCAGGAAGGCCCACGGCTCGAGATACACC
>JAGKTI010015904.1:0-10242 GCA_018397915.1 Birgus latro
ACAGGGTGATTCACGAGTTTCTCCGAAAACCAAACAATCCGTATTAAAGTCAGTGCTAATAAAGAAAATCACCGTGTTACGTTGAACTTAAATCAAACGGCTTTCACCAAACCCGATTTCAGTGTAGAGTCAGCAGCTGTGACTTGATTTTTGACAGTGTGAAATTTTTTGTGAAATTTTAATGCAGGGTAGAATCAGCTGCAAATTTAGTACAGTATTTGTTTTTTGCTACTTTCATTAAAATATCAATGTTCTTGGATGGTTATGCATTCATATGTGGTGTCTTATGTTTCTTTTGTTCTGTTTGATACCTTTCTGCACCCTTTTTGCATCAGCATTTACCGTTTACTGTCAGAATTTGTGACAGTGTCAAACTGATATGGTAATGATTAAATATGGGAAGGTGTAATGCTGCATTTAGCAATTTCATGCGATTTTTCACATTGTTTTCTTACAATGTAACCATGATTTTACATAATCTTTACATAACCAAAGGTTACGACAGAACCCGGCTATCACATGCAGAGAACTCGGAGACTGTAATAGTTACTGCGATGCCAGACGAATTTTGCTTCATATGTGCTCTTGGTAACATCTATGTTATTAACTGGAAAATTTCTTTAATTAAATGTATTCTAACTTATTAAAAAAAAAAAGAAGACGAATGCAGTGTATTTATTTAAAAAAAATCAAGTACTGAAAACCAGTGACTTCTTACTGCATAAAATTCAATTCACTTGAGTGTAGTTAAAAATAAATCATGCTTGTTTGATGAAAGTTATTTGATGCTGGTGATTTTTTTCGACACTGATTTTAAATCACTCGTGAATTAATTCTCTTTTGTGCAAATGACCACATAATGCTAAACATTTTTATTCATCTGTATCTATCTGTTTAGCATTTTTTTTTCAAATATAGATTTGCGATGACTGCCAGCGTTGATAAGAAATGAAAGTACAATGATGAATACATTAACTATGAATTTATATCAATCATCACTGATGGCATCGAGAAACCTCAGTGCGTGCTGTGTTTCAAAGTGCTGGGGAATGATTCAGTGAGTCTAGTTAGCTGAAACATCATCTGACGACAATCCAACCTCAGTATGCAGAGAAAGACCCCAGTTTATTCAGGTGCCATGAACAGAGTTTGGGAAAACAGACTGGATGGGAGTGGCACTTTCCAACAACAGAACTAAAGTGTAGCAGAGGCATCATATGAGGTTTCGTTTGAAATAGCAAAAAAGAAAAAAGGCCTACCCGATTGATGAAACTTAAATTCAGTCCTGTTCTCTAAAGATGGTCAAGTGGGTTCTTGAGAGTCAAGTGCACATAAGATTCAGATTTCCTTGTCAAAAGACACAGCGAAATGGAGCATTAGTGAAATGTCAGCTGATATGATGGAACAAGTGACACAAGAAAATAAATTGTCTCCAGCTGGTATGTTCGCAGTACAAATGATTGAGTCAACGGATGTGTGCTCTTGTGCACAGCTACTCGCGTTTGTTAGGTATGTCCTCATGCGTGACATCAAAGATTAATACTGCACACAGCTTGAAACTACCACTAAAACTTTAGATGTGATGGAAAAGTTAATTTATCTCTTCACAGCTAATGAAATAGCCGTGGAAATTTGTTGTAGAGTCTGTACTGATTGGGCTCCTGTGATTCTGAGAGAAAAATCGGGGCTACAGAAGCATGTCAAGGAAGTAGCCCCGAATACGAAAGTGGTTTATTGTATGATCCATCGTTTTCCACGGACATCAAAAACCCTCTCTGATGCCTTTTGCAAGGTCCTGGAGGCAGTGGTTTGTGTGAAATTTGTGAAAACCGATTTGAACTCCTGCGTTTTCCAGAAACTATGTGAAGACATGGATTCAGGGGATGAATCCCTCTCTTTGTACTCCCAGGTTCGATGGCTCTCCAAGAATGATATTGCGAACAGAGTATGTGAGCTTCGGGGAGAACTTAAACTATTCCTGGGAATGAAAGGAAAGGATGATCTGTTAAGTCTCTTCAACCAGCCGTTGTGAGAGTCACGTCTTGTATACCTGGCCAACATTTTTGAGCATCAAAACAACCTGAATTTCAAGCTACAAGCTAAGGGATCAAAATACCTGTATATTTCACCTTATGGACTGTATGCAGGCATTTCTTGTTAAACTCCAGAGCTGCCAAAGGAAAGTGGGGGTGGAAGATGCAGCCACTCAAAACTGAAATAATTAAGTACTTGAAATCCTAGGAAAGTGGGCTCAAAAGATACTTCCCAGAATTCAAGGAGCAAGAAGGGAAATTGGTAAGGAAACCTTTCTCTGACACTCTTGATATTGCCGGGGTTCCCAGTGATGTTCATAACGAATTCCTTGATCTCAAGAATGATTTTGTTGCCAGAGACCTTCATGAAGAAATATCTCTGACTGTGTTCTGGTGCTCCATGTATCAGTCATATCCTAGTTAGTGGAATCGCAAGAGTCCTCTTGCCACTTTCCACTACTTATTAATGTAAAACTGGTTTCTCCACCTTTCTACACATAAAAAGTAAAGCCGAAACCGGCTAGATGAGGACCTAGATATGAGCTGCGTTTTCAGCGACAACCTCGAATCAGTCAACTGACTGAAAGCAAACAGTATTATATATCCCACTTATGTGCTACAAAATAAGCATTCAGATTGATCGTTGTAAGCTTTGAAATAACCGGAGAGCTGCAAAACAGTATTTTTTCTTCATTATTTGTGAGAGGCTTGAGAGGAAACTGAAGAGATGCCATGAGGATGTTAAAATCCCAACAAATGGGGAATGAAGTGAAAAAGTTTGAGAAACAGTTGTCTATGCCAAGAGAAGAAAATGTATTTCTAAGGTTGAGATAACTACCGTCAATTGTATCAGCAGAGGGGTTAGAAATTACGACTGGATGAAGTCCTACTATAGCATATAACAGTACACCGCCCCCCCCCCCCCGCCCACTCTATTATTTCTCACACTACTGAAAATGTTGTAACCTGGTATTTGTACTTCGTTAAAAAATCCCGTTGTTCTGTGCTGAGCCATCATTCTGTTATGCCAATATTACAATGTTATTGTCAGCAAGAGCATAAGCCTCTTAATGAGAAAATTTATTCCGCAAACTATGCTGATTCACGAGAAGACCCTTAATATCCCCCCCCGCTGCAGGAGGTCACCTTGACGTGGTGGCGGAGCTTGAAGCATGGTTGGCGGTGCCACCTACTTTGGGAGCGTGCCTGCCTTTGTAGGATTCGGCATTTGTCGGCTTCGTGGACCAAGCACCCCCAACATCACTAGTGGAGGAGGCCTGCTGGTGATGTTAGTCCCAGCCCGTTTGCCATCTAGGGCGGAACTGTCGCCTCCCCACGTGTTTGCTGTGCGTGGCGTCCTGTAATGCTGGGAGACGGGAGTCCTGGAGGTTGAGCGATGCTGTACGATGCGCCCTGCAGCTAGTAATACGCCTCTTTGGTCCCTTATTCTGGCTAGACGGGTGGCCTGGTTGAGCCCGACCAGGTCAATCGGCTGGTCATGTGTTGGCTAGGGTCAAGTGGGCATTGGGGGACCTGGTGGCTCCTATCGTCCTGGAGTCACCCTTGTCCGGGTCCCCCGGTGGTTACCCGCGTATACTCTCCTGCTACCTCTGAGGTCGCCAGTGGTGTTATCCATGGCATATGACCTCCCCTTGTTGGGCTCCGTGGAGAGTGGAGGGGGGGGGGATGAAGTTCTTTTGTTATCTGAATGGCTGCCTTTTCAAACAAATCTGTTGATAACACTGCATCTGGCCCCGGACGTTCTTTGGACTGCTCCTCCCTCATTGCCACTCTATCCTCCTCTGACCCAGTGTTCAACTGGGAATGGGAGAAGGTCACGTTGGGTTGGTTTGGCTCCGGAGTTGGACCCAGAAGATAATGTGCAGAAGGCTTTTGCCAAGTATCTGGTGCTGAAACCCTCTGTGGGAGGTTCAGTACTTGATGCAGATATTTTTCAAACTGCACCGAGCCATTGTTTCTGCTTGTGGCCGTGAACCGGTGATCTTGACCCAAGGGGGTGGTAGCCTACTTGTTGAGGTGTCTTCCCCAGCAGAAAGCTCCCGTCTCCAGACTCTGACCTCAGTATCTGATACCAACATGTTTTGTGTGCCTCATGCCACGTTCAACCAGTGTAAAGGGGTCATTTACTCTCGGGACCTCCTCCGATGCCCAGAGGCCAGTTATTGGAGGAACTTCGCCCCTCTGGTGTTGTAAGATAAAGAGGAAAATAGGAACTTCACCTCTCTGGTGTTGTAAAGGTTGACCGGATAAAGAGGAAGATAGGAACTTCGCCCCTCTAGTGTTGTAAAGGTTGACCGGATAAAGAAGAAAATCGATGGTGTACTGACCCCAACTCCGATGCTGTTTCTAACTTTTGAGCTCTTAAAGTTCCTGCTGCAGTGAAGCTTTCCTGGCTCTCACTTCCTGTGAAGCCTTATGTTCCAAACCCAAAGCGCTGTTTCCACTGTCAGGGGTATGGCCATGTTAGTAAGTTTTGCCGACGTGCACTGGCTGGCCTTCCTAGTGTCTGTGTCTTCTGTGGTGGATTGAGTCATACCGGTGATTGTCCAGGACCCATTAAATGCTATCACTGTGGGTGTCCTTATGCTGTCTCGTCTAAAAGCTGTCCTCGCTACTGCCTTGAAAAGGAGGTTCTGAGCATTCGTGCACGTGAGAAGGTTTCCTTTCAAGAGGCAAAGAGAAGGGCCCAGTCTCTCTTCTTTCATCCTGGGGTTACTTATGTTTCTGTCCTTTCTGGGGCGCCTGTACGTCGTTCTGTGTCTCAGATGTTGCCACGACCATCTACAGTGACCATCTCCCCTTCTAGTGATTTTCCAGATGCTACTCCTAGAGTTAATAATACATGTGAGAATGTTCGGCCACCCACTGCTCCAACTGTTTCTGCCTCCACTTCAGTCGCTGACGGTTTGCGCACTTCTGTGGTGGTGGCAGATGCACACGTTGATGTAACTCCTTCTCCCGCCTTGGCCAGTATGGACAAGGATCCTTCTGCACCCGGCAAGAGTCATCGTAATTCTTCAGAGTCCTCTGAGCCTGAAGACTGACCACCTAAGGTCTGTACTGTCGAATCTTGTGTCGACCTCTCGCCTGTTCCATCTGCCATGGAAGCTGAAGGAACTAGCCAGGCGGAGGCTGAAGCTGATGGTTTGCTTGTGGTCAGGTCCCCACCTGGAGACGATGTTGGACAGACCAGTCGTGCTTCAGTTCAGACACATACAATGTCATCCACAGAGGCATGGAACGCTTTGAACGCTCATTCCACTTCTGAGGCTTCTGATGTTGGCAGTGACCATCCTCCATCACCCAGGGCAGCCACCAAGCCACTTCGCAGGCCAAGTGTTACCCCAACTCAGAAGATGAATATTGTATAACTTTCCTCTTCCTCATCCCCACGTTTGTCCACGGATGTTCAACATAGGGTGCGAGTTCCTGGTGCTGGGTAGTCTCTTCCCAACGGGCTTCATAAGCATCAGTCCAAACCCACTCGCTTGTCAGGAGGAGTACAGTCCTGCACCTAATCATCATCCCCCCACTATGGGTTCTATCATCGAGTGGAATTGTCGGGGTTTACGTGCTAACTATGAGGCACTGTGTCATCTTGTTTCTCAGTTCACTCCTCTGTGCATGTGCATCCATGAGACCGTGGTTGGTGATGCTCCTCCTTCCGGTCCTTCTGGTTACCATGCATTTTATTCTGATCCTGTGCCAGGCCAAGGTCGTCATGGAGGTACTGCTATCTTCCTTCGCCAGGATATTCCATACAGCCATTTGGACGTCTCCACTCCTCTGCAAGCTGTTGCTGTCCGCATGTTTTTACATAGGCAGTAAACAGTTTGCAGCCTTTATCTTCTTCCTAGTGCCACTGTTGACGAGAAGGATCTGGAACGCCTTGTCCATGGCCTTCCTTCTCCCTTTCTGGTACTGGGAGATATGAATGGTCACCATCCACTGTGGGGAAGCAATGAAATCAACCCTCGGGGTGTTATGCTGGCCTCTTTAGTGGAGCATGAGGAGCTGGTCATTTTGAACTCAAATAAGTTGACTTGCTTCCATAGCCAGACTGGAACTTTTACTGCCATTGATTTGTCCTTATGTTCAGCTGATACTGTTTTAGATTTTACCTGGGATGTGTTGCCAGACCTGTATGGCAGTGATCATTTTCTGTTACTCTTGACTGCTAGTGCAGGTGGATCTCAACCACGTCTTCCTCGTTCGAGTCTGGATAAAGCTGACTGGCCACGTTTCAGAGAATTAAGTTCCATTTCCCTTTCTGTCAATGAAATTAGTTGTTCTACTGAGGCGGTGTCATTTTTCATGGACGTGTTGCACTCGGCAGCCCTACTATCTATTCCAAGAACCAAGGGTCAGTTTCCCAAACATCGGGTTCCTTGGTGGAACTCTGAGTGCAGTTCTGCGGTGAAAGCTAAACAAGTCGCCTTCTCTCGACTTCATCGTCACCGTGGGAACCCTCACTATTTGGTGGCATATAAGAATGCACGAGCTCATGTGAGGCAGGTTTTAAAGGAGGCCAGGCATTCATCCTCGAAAGGTTACGTTTCCTCCATCAGTTCGAGGATCTCCATAACTCAGGTGTGGAACAGAGTCAGGAAAATTTTAGGAAAATTTGCTGTTCCCTACCCACCTGTTTTATCTGCAGCAGGTGGAACTGTGGCTGATCCTTTCGCTGTTGCAGAGTTACTAGTTGATCATTTTGCCAGTGTGTAACAGAAGGATGCAGATTTGCCTTCGGCTTGCCACCGTTGGCGTCTAGAGTCTCATGGTCTCAGTTTTGCCTTTCTGGGGGAGAGCCTTACAATGTATCATTTTCAATATCTGAACTCCAGGTGGCTTTGCCGCAGTGCCATGATTCCTCTCCTGGTTATGATACTATTCCATATGCCTTTTTATGTCACCTGTCCGATGAGTCCCTTTTATTTTTTACTTCCACTGTTTAATAAGATCTGGTGTGCTGGGGAGTTTCCGGCTTGTTGAGGTTTTGCTGTAGTTATCCCCATCCCCAAACCAGACAAGGACCACCTACAGGCGACGAATTATTGGCCTATTTCTCTGACGTCTTGTCTATGTAAAGTTCTGGAAAAAATTGTTAATGTTAGGCTTGTGTGGTTTTTAGAGAGAGGTGACTTCTTATTCCCTTCCCAGGATGGTTTTCGAAAAATGCGATCTACCTCTGATGCACTACTGTCCTTGGAATCTTCTGTCTGTGAGGCTTTCTCCACTACCAACACCAGGTCACTATCTTCTTCGATCTGGAGAAGGCATATGACACTGTCTGGCATCATGGCATTTTACTTTGTCTTCATGAGTTTGGTCTTCGTGGGCGCTTGCCTATTTTTATTCAACCGTTTTTATCTAACCGTGTTTTAAGGGTCCGAGTGGGAGGAGTGCTTTCTTATGCCCGTGCACTAGAAGATCGAGCACCTCAGGGGAGTATCCTTAGTGTTACTCTGTTTGCTGTAGATAACAGCATCATTAGTGTACTTCATGATGGTGTACGAGGATCATTATATGTCGATGACCTCTCAATTTCCTTCACCGCATCTAGAATCTCCCTGATCGAGAGGAAGTTGCAACTGGCCCTGAATAGTATTTCTGACTGGGCAGAGTCTCGCTGTTTCCGTTTTTCTTTAACAAAGACAGTGGCTATGCATTTTTGTCATCTTCGAGGGGTTCACCCAGACCCTGACTTGCATCTCTATGGTCGGAGAATATCCTGTGTGGAAGAGACGTGGTTTCTGGGTCTTCTGTTTGATAGGCGCCTAACCTGGGTTCCTCATATTCGTTCTGTTAAGGTGGCATGTCTAGAAGCTTTGAGTCTTTTGAGGGTTTTGGCTCATACCTCATGAGGTGCTGACCACCAGACTCTGCTCCTCTTGCATAGGTCTGTTATTCTTCCTAAACTTGAAAATGAGTGTGAGGTTTACTCCTCTGCAACAGATGTCCGTCTCCGGTTGTTAAATTCTGTGCATCATGCTGGTGTACATCTGGCGACCGGGGCATTCAGATCAACCCCGATTTAGGTTGGTAGAGGCTGGTGTACTTCCCTTGGATTTGCGGCACCAGTTGCTGATGATGAGGTGTTGGTATCGTCTTCACTGCATTCCAGACTCAGTTTCTTGTGCCATCGTTTCCCAGGATTCCCGAGCTTCTGATTAAGACTACCCCTCTAGTTTCCCGAAGCCCTTTGGTTACAGGGTCTGGCCTGTTATGTTAGCCCTCTCTGTTCCAAGACTGGCAGTTTAACCACATCGGATCCCAAGGGTAGGTTGTTGGCTACTCCCTCGTGTGACATTTTGTAGGTCTGTTGTTGATAAAAAGGACTGACTTCCCTCTCAGGTGTCCCTCTCTCTTTTTAGAACATGCCGCCACTCATGAGGGTTCTGTCCCCATCTATACTGACGGGTCTAAGACTGATATTGGTGTGGAATTTGGTGTTCTCTTCCCTTCCTTTAGTAGGGGTGGTAGTCTTCCTGGCATTGCTTCAGTGTATACAGCAGTTTTATATGCTCTTAAAATCATTTGTACTCTCCCCCAATCTGTATTTGTAATATTTTGTGACTCCCGTAGTGCTCTCTCTGCACTGAAGTCTTGTAATGCATCCCATCCATTGGTTTTATCAATTCTAGAGTGGCTTTTTCTTCCCGGCCGTCGTGGCCGCCATGTGGACTTCTGTTGGGTTCCCGCACATGTTGGTGTGGTGGGCAACGAGAGGGAAGATCCATTAGCTAAAGCTACGTCTTCTGAACAGCCCCCAACAGATTGCCTGCTTCCTGCTTCTGAGGTAACACCTTACTTGTGGCACACAATTCGTACGTGTTGGCAGAGACACTGGAATGGTGTTGCTCTTAATAAGCTAAAATAAAACTTTCAGAGAGTGGTTGTGCCAAGGGTTCTACCCTCTATGCCTCGGCGATTGGAGGTGGCTCTTGCAAGGCTTCAGATTGGGCACTCTAGGCTTACACATTGATTTCTGATGAGTGGTGGGACTCAAACGCACTGTGATGATTGCCTTGTTCCCCTTACTGCCCGTCACTTGCTGATCGAGTGTCCTAGCCTGGGGAACCTACGTCAGAGATTCCTCCATAGGCATAAGGGGGAAGTTGGTGCCTACCGTCTGTCCTTAATGCTTGGGGAAGCCTACGCCGATTTTAATGATGTTTTTAATTTTCTTCAGAAGGCTGGCCTCCTTGCACTCTTATGAGTAATTGATATTTTATACTTTTATCAGTGATTTATTCCTACAAATGGGTTTTAATTTTATGAATATGCACTTTGTATTTGCTGCGTCTTTTACCTTGTTGTCCGGCGGCATATGACCCTGGCAGTTACGCCACCAGATTTTAATTATATTCAATCAGTCTTGCGCAGCTGGCTGTTACGCTAATCTGTCTTATAAAAAATCTTTCCTCGATTTACGGAAGAACTATTGGGAATTATGGGTTGTCTAGGAGATGAAAATAATTGAGGATTTTTATGCAGTTTCCAAATAGGTGTCTATCTTTCTTGTAACTTCAACATTGGCACTTTGATAGGGCAAACTGGGATGGATTTAGAAATTATCTTGCTGATATTCCTTGGCAGTCTTTCTTCTCTAGTGATGGCAATTCTACCCAGTCCCATATTAGTGATTTAATACTAGCTGGCATGGATTTATTCATACCAAGTCAACAGTTCACTAAAATACTGAACTCTCCAAAATGATTTGATAACAACTGTGCAAGAGCAACAACCCAAAAGTCATTGGCATTTAACACTTACTTGAAAACAAAAACAACTGAATCACGCTGTCAGTTTAAAATTTCTATAAGTCATGGAAAAGCTGTAATAAATCTCGCTAAATCAAACTTTCTTCGTAATCAAGCATCAAAACTACTTAACAGCCCTAATGACAACAGAATATTCTGGTCAACTCTAAACTCTTACAATCATAACTTTCACAAGTCATCATCCATTCCTCCACTAAAGTCTTCAGATGGTAACATTACAAATGACCCACATAGGTAAGCAAATATCTTTGCCAGTACACTTCTGTTTGTTTCTACCTCTAGCTCTTTATTTCTTTGTCCTCCACCTCAGAAATCACTTTCACCATGAATTTCTTCACTGGAGAGACTGTGGCGTGACGTGTCTTTACTGGCCAGGTCACTGCTAACAGGTGAATTGCCGAGCG
>JAGKTI010015905.1:0-19990 GCA_018397915.1 Birgus latro
GTGTGTGTGTGTGTGTGTGTGTGTGTGTGTGTGTGTGTGTGTGAACAAAATAGCTCAAACAGCATTTATCCATTTTAACTAAACCTGGTGGAAGAGTTGAGGGTCAGCTGTGAGGATGATCTACTGTTTTTTGAGCAATAGGTCAAAGACCCAGGTAACATGACAGGGTCAGCTTAACAGTTGTTATCTGATTTAACCGAAGCTTGGCGGAATAACTGAAGGTAATGTAAGAACAAAAGGACTTAAATTTTAGAACAGTTGATCAAAGATCAAGGCTCTAAGGGAAGGTCAATTTGGACCCGTGTGCGTTTGTGTGAAAGCATTTTTGCTCTGATCTGTACCAAACTTGGTGGAGGTTTGCAAATTAGCCAGGGAGTTATTTCATTTATGTTTTTTTTTTTTTTTAACACAACAGATCAACGATCAGGGTCACAAGGCAAGGTTAACTTAGGCAGTTTTAATCTGATTTAGACAGAGTTAGCAGGGAGGGTTCTGGATAAAGCAAGGCTGGATTTATTTGATACTGAGTAAAATTAGCCAATGGTCGAGGTCACAGAGAATGTTCAAGGAGAAAGATTACATGATAAGGTAAACTTTTGTACTTTATCACTTATGTAGACCAGACTTCGTAGCGCGGTTTAAGGTAATGCAAGGCCGAAAGGATTCAATTTTGAGGACATCCTCTCCAAAGCCAGTGTCAAATTCTCGACCCAACAATGTAACAATGTATAGTTTGAATTCGATTTGGACCAAACTCGGTGGAAAGACTCATGGTCAGTCAAGACTGATGACATTCAGTTTTGAGAGCAACAGGTAAAAATCAGTGTCACTGGGCAAGGTCAACTCATTTACGATCCGATTTGGATCAACGTTGTTGGAAGAGTTGAAAGTCACGCAGGAATGAAGCAGTTCGATTTTGGGAACAATCAATAAAAGGTGAATCTCACAGAAACCCTTTATTCACCGAACTAGTTCTCTTTGGAACTTGCTTTCCCAGATAAGTTTCCCCCCAAACTTCGACCTACATCAGTTTAAGTGAACTGTTACTGATTATTATTATTATTATTATTATTATTATTATTTTAATGAACAGAGGACACATGCAATTTGGTGTAAGATTTTTTTTTTATTTAATTTGTTTTCCTTCCACTGTTCATCTTCTAAAAAAAAAAAAAAAGTCAAATGTTGGGCCCTCAGATCAATTATAGGGAGAGGGTGTTATGTTCTGTGAATGTATCATCTTGTTTGTACGTGTGTCCAGCATAATAAATAGAATATTAATTAATGGTGTCTTTTGTTTATTGTTTACCTCCCTTTATATATACCGGTAATTGTTAAAAAGTAATCCATTTGCTCTAACCCTTTCTCGAAAATAAACAAATTGATAAAGTAAATAAAAAGGAGCACTCATTGCACAGCCCATTGCCACCAGTTGGTCCATGGACCAAATACTTGACTCTGACATGTGACTTTGACCTTCGACAGAGTAGACTATTCTCAACATCTAATTCCTTCATCCTTGTTTAACTCATAATCATTCCACCAACTTTGTTTCAAATCTCACCAAAATTGTTTGAGATAACGTTGTCTATGGACCCTGACAGTTGACCTTTCACTCTGACCCTAATCTTAGATTGTTCTCAAAATTGAATCTCTTTAGACTATCATTGTTTTTACGTGAAACATTGCAGAAAGTTTTGTCTATATTAAATAGAAACTGTTTCAGCTAACCTTGCCATGTACCTCATCCATCGTCTGATGCAAACCACATCATAGTTATTTCAATCTGTTCACACACACACACACACACACGGATTGAAGTTTGACCTGGCTTTGTGATCTTGACATATGACTGTTCTCAAAATTTATCCTTTGTTCTTTCTTGACCTTTACCATTTCCCAAACTTTTGTTCAAATCTGATCAAAACTGAGCTGGACTTGCCCTGTGACCTTGGTCTTTGACCTTTCCCTATGATCTGGCCTTGGACTGATTATCCTCTATAGCAAATCGTTTTGTTCCCGTCTTATCCTAAACCCTTCCACAAAGTCTGATCTAAATCGGTTAAAAAGTATAAGACGACCTTGCCCTGTGTTCTTGCTCAGTATCTGATTGCTCTCAAAATCGGAACCTTTCATTCGTTTCTTACTCTCAACCTTTCCCTCGTGTTTAGTGTTGGCTGACTAAAACAGTTTATCTTACCATGCTAGATCAAACTTTGACCTAGCTCTGTGACCTTGACCTTTGACTCACTGTTCTCAAAAACAACAGTTCAACCCCTGGGCTGACTGTCAAGTCCCCCACAAACTTTGGTTTATAATGTGTGTTCACACACACACACACACACACACACACACACACACACACACACACACGTGTGCTTACGCACACACAGAAAGACACAGACACATAAAATCCACTCTCGCTTCACGATCACGGGTTAAAAAAGAAAAGAAAAAAAAGCGCTTTTCGTGCACTGGTTCTTGTAAGACTGGATGAAGTAAGTTAAGATGGGTGAACGGGAGGGGCTGGGATGGCGACTCTGGTGTCTGGTCAAGGTAGTTGATAATAAGCATATCTTAGGTTGGCTGGTAATTAAGCCATTTTTACGATATTTTTAATATCGGAACGGAAATATTTGGACGGATGAAAAAGAGTGGGCATGACATGCTAGGCTGATGGTGGGCGCTGAGACATGTAAAAATGATTGCCATAGGTCGGCCAGTAAGGTGAGGCCTATGGTGAGTGAGAATGTCGGGTGGTGGGACTGGGAGGGATGAATATACAGTATATTATGAATATGGGCGTGAATATTTAGGACGGAGTTGGCGGTGGGAATGTGCAAGTGGCAAATTCTTCGTATTTCTTTTATGTGCATGTACATGGGTGAAGAGGAAGTAGTAAAGAGGTGGGGTGGAGAGTAGTTGGGACGAGCTGGCATGGTGTTGGGTGTTAAGGAAGGGACGGGATATTCGCGCTGTGAAGATGGGCGTTGTAGAGTGGTAGTTATTGCGACTGTACTGGCACGCTCTGCTCTTATATACCTGGCGTATCACAATGCAGGTTATTATTTTTAAGCTGTATAGATAATATCGTTCTTCGATCAGTTCATTTGAATTAGGAATGCTTTACTAGCAGTTTCACATCGATGGCGCGTTTTAACGATATATTGGCTACCCTCAGACGATTATTTTAACGTTTTGGGAGACTTTTCGAACTGGATGGAATAGATACAACCTTCACAAGCTCCCTCAGTCGAAAAGATATCTCATAATTTCAACAAATATTAAGTGAAGGCAACAAAAATTAAATTAAGATAATATCATGACAGTAAAGAGGCTTGAGTAGAGTAAAAGGGAGATTTCAGAGTGTCAGAGACAAAGTAGTGCTGCGAGTTTGAGACAGTTAAAAACTTTATATCTACACCTTTCGACTCTCAAAATCAACAAGATATAGCTCACTACTTCATCTCTTAATATCCTTGGAGTTTCTTTCTCGATATTTATCATGAAAAGCTCACATTACCTCCCTTATAAAATCTGCTTCCAGGAGACTGGGGCGCTAAGGCGATTCCTTGCTCTCTTTTCCCTTGCACAGCTGTTGACCAGGGATCTTAAAGTATTCGTCCAAATTATGGAGCGTGGGGGCTCCCTACATATAGCTATTCTAAACATGGTGAAGCCAAAGACTTTTCGTCTTATCATTTCCCATCCTTATACTGACTATTTTCAACCCAACTCTGTTCGCCACAGGAATCTGTATACATCTCAATATCGTCTCCGTTTCAGTAATCCTTCCTCCTCTGAACTGTCTGTTTGTATCCCTCCTCCATTGTCGCGGGCACGTAACACACGTCTGCTAGCACATTCTCATCCCTTTTCTGTCCAAATCCATAATGGAATAGTTAACCGATATTCCCAGGCATTCGTGTACGCAACAGGCCAAATCTAGAACTGTCTTATTCAGTCTATATTTTCCTCTGTCTGTGGCCCCCAGTCTTTTAATTTTGTGTCCAGGTATCGTGCCCCTCACTCCCCCCCGTAATCATTTACATGTTTCACACTCATATTTAATGAGCACGCTATATAACTACTATTTATCTAGATAGGTAACACCAGAACAAAAGCAGTAGTGCGTGCGGAGATAAGGCCAGAGAGAATCTGTAACATTAAAGTCAGGACAGTGTGACGTTGTGTATCCCTTTCTTGCCCAATCCCCTCCCAGACTACTAGAAAAATTGTTCCACACACTGAGACTCCAAAACACAGATACGTTTTCTACTTTACTATTACTAACTTAGTACAAGACAGTTACATTACTTCAGCAACACAAAGGGAAACAAGTTACTCAATACATGGAGATTTAACTCAGTTGCAAATTATCACAAACACTTTTATGGTTTCATAATGTTTCACTTATGAGTATCGTATGTTTTCTTGAATTCTTACTACAGAATAACCACTGTTGTTATCTCCACGACCAGGGACTAGCGTTAATTGTTGCTGGATATCGACCAGAAGGTAACTGGCGTTTTTAATTTTTGCTTAGGCATGTGAAATCCCCTTGTCTCACAATCTTCCCATCTTTGCCACTTCCATTAACTAGATTCCTTTTGCTGTCCATGGTTGCGTGACTGCTGCTCCTCTCAGCAGAATTTTTGTGTCTCGAGACACTCCTAGATCTGTCCCGTCTGCCAGTCACCTAAATCTGTCCTCTGCTGTCCACCCTTATGTCTCTGCTTATACCTAGTTCCTAGAACACTGTCTTGCCCCTCACTCGAACTGTTTAGCTCCATACCTGAAACACGTATATTAAAATTGATGATGTTTTAGGGGTACTTTCTCGTGACCTCTTACTAAAACTGATGGTACTTCTATGGGTACCTCTCGTGACCTCTTATTAATGATTCACTTGAACAGTACACTCTCTCATAACCCGTACTTGTTCACTCCATGCCCCACAAAGGAACCTTGGTACTCCACAAGAGTCAGACCTACATTAAAAGGTCTCAAGAACTTTGCATATTTCATTATAATCTTTTTTCCCTCCTTATTTCTTCCCTTTTCTGCGATTTCCCTTGTCTCCCACCATCTGAAAGTCTTCACTGCAGCTCGTCTTACTTCCTGTGCTTTTGTT
The DNA here is from genome assembly GCA_018397915.1 of Birgus latro. NCBI lineage: Eukaryota > Metazoa > Arthropoda > Malacostraca > Decapoda > Coenobitidae > Birgus > Birgus latro. Next base: position 5,135 of record JAGKTI010015905.1, read on the forward strand.
CTCAGCTCCTCATGATTTAACAGCTTTATAGGTCACTTTCAACACCCTCAGTGTATAACAGTTTTATCCTTTTCTTCATTTTCTCCTCCTTCTTCACATTCCTCTTTTACTCCACTTTCCCAGCTGATCCTAAGTCGAGATTAATGGGTGTGTCAGGCAGGCTAAATGGTCCAGGGGATGATAGCCTTGTTTATCCGATTTATTAACTCTTGCCCCACACTTGTTCGCTTCGGCATGGTCGGTATCAGTAATATTATTCAGTGTTTGGCTGTCGCTACATTCCTCCCCCGCGTTTTCGCCCCGTGCCGCCCAGGTGGTGCAGAGTAGTCCGGGCCCCATGGATGAGACCCTGCGGTGGCGAGAATGTAAAGAGGTCCACCCTAGACTGGAAACGCTCAAGTGGTGGCGGTGGGCGACGACAGCAGCGTCTGTATAACCAACACTTGTAACCTCAGCAGGGAGCAAGGAGTGTAATTATAATGCCTGAAAGAACATAGACATAAATCCTCAAAGGTACTGGCTAGGTTCATTTGTATGGGGGTTCCAGGAGGATGAGTTTGGATTGGAAATGCGGTGATTCATCCAAATACAAGGGCGGCAATGAATCAATGTGGGTGAAAATGTCAGGAAGCGACTTTACTGTGTCCAGCTCAACACGAGACAGTGACATTTTAAAATGTTATGTATGAGGGAGTACGGACAGTTTGGTGTCCTTGGTGAGGGTGGCATAAGCCGGAAGTGCGAATGATAGCCTACTCTATGGGCACTACAACCGTCACGCAGGACCAAATGACCTAGTATACCTTGAACAGTCTGAACTGTCTTAGCAGTATCTCTGACTGCACAGTTAAGAGTAAACTGCATAGGTTTATTCGTAGAGAAATACCACTGATCATTATCTCTAACAAAAACAGGAGTAAGACCTTTTATACTCATTTTTTTTTTTTTTTTTTTTTACAAAGCTGAGACGCACTGTCCTGGTTGAGAAATGTAGTAGTCTCACAGGTGCCAGAGCCTGATCTCAACACGGGACACTGTAGCTCGCAAACAAGTAGTTTTGGGTGGCTACAGCACTGGGTGAAATCGTTCAATAACATATAATGCAAACGGTTTTCACTTAGTGGAATGAATTTGTCAGAGGGGACGGTCTGTACAAAGACCTTTGTCTCAGTGACTCCATAAGGCAATGAAGTGATCCGGAATACATCAAAAATATCTGCTGGGTCACCCTGAACCGGAATAAGCAAGTAGAAGCACACTGATGAGGGGATCTCTCGAGATATCACTCGTATGAGTTGATGGTACAAGACAAGGTATTCAAGACGAGCAGGAAAAGAAGTCCTGGCTTCGTAAGTGACATACTATTTAAATTTTTCACAATAATGTATTTGGCACAATATACACACTCAGGCATGCCTGCATCAGGCTCTGAAGACCTAACTTAATACCCATATGTTCGGCAATGATATCCGACAAAGCTAACTAAAGATTAAGAAAAATTTCAAAGATGCGAGCTTTGCCTTCCAAATGCAAGGTTCTGATAGAGAAAAGTCTAACTATTGCATGCGAAATATTAGCTGCTTTCTGCAAGTTGTCAAGTGCAGCTTGCATATGACACATGTCCCTAATGGTAATATTCACATCGCTAATGGTAGTATTTGTAATCTGAGAGTGAATTTTCAATATTTGACGCTCCTTCTCAGACGTCTCTTTCATCTGGCCCAATCTGGAATGAATTTCGTCCTCCTGGTTCTGAGTTGCAGTACCAAACAAAGCATTAGCAATTCCACCAACAAGATCAATCGTTCCTCTGGCTCTACAACCTGTCGGTGGTTCATCTGACAACAAATACTCAACAGAATTATTTAAATCCTCAAATCTAATCCAAACTCATGTTGGCATGAAGCCAAGGCATTCTTCAGTGGTGATACAAGGAAGGAAGAATTGTCCATGTGATATTTATTCCATCCAATAAACTCAACTAGATCTTGTGTATTAATAAGGTGTTTGTATAACTCATTTTGTATTAGCACAATAGGACCACATGATGATTTCTTGTAAAGATAAGCTTAGAGACTGGAGAACAGATGAAGGCTGTTGGAACAGGTTGCTTAATATGTGGGCCAATGTGTCTAGTATTTCCTGACACTACGATGGCAAACAGCAAAATGTGAAACAAAATAAAATAACTACCATGACTTAATCTCTATTCCTTGGTAGTACTGGATTTAGTCTTCCTATCAGTGTGCCGTATAGGTCTGTCCATAACTACAGGTAAATCTTCTACTGTCATCTGTGATCTCAAGCTATACCTAGGAGCTGCAATTGAATCCTCAAAGTCATTAGCTGAGGACGAATGACTAGGAGTCGGAGGGCCCGCCTCGACCGGGGATTCCCCGATTCCATTCACCTTACCCTCGCTCTCGTTTCCACCCTGGCGGTTCAGGTTAGATACCTCAACTTCACCTTCACTTACCGAGTCTTCTGTCTCTTGCATGTCTTGCTCTTCCTCCGTATCTTGCATCCCTCTTTCACCCATAGAACTCTGATCATCTCGCGAGTTGTCCCCTGATGAACGCCCTACACCGCGGCTATATACCGGTATGGCAGAGTAATCATCCGAACCATTCTTACCATCATTATCATCATCATTGTCATGGGCCTCATGTACTGGGTAGGCACGACGAACATTTTTATCTTTAGTGGTGAGAGAAGCTTCAGGGACCACCCATACAGGATCAGTGGGTAAGGAGGAGACAGCTCCATCCCTCACTCTACGTACCTTAATTACTACGTCACTCATGGCTCCGTGACCCTGTATCGTCCTGTATAAAGTGCCTGTAGTTTTCTAGCAACTCCTCGCTCAGGAACTGTAGGCACATACATTCTGTCTCCTACACACCTCCTTACTTCTGTAATTCTCACTCTCTGTAGTATCTCGATCCAAGTTTAGCTGTCATCTCAGAAACACTTTAGTTGCCATGGCTGCTAGCTTGTACCACGTCATTGTGCAGCTATGATTCATTTATTGGCTGATATGGCACCTGTGGGTCTCTCAGGCACAAACGAAAATATGGAGAGTCCCTATTTGACCTATTAAATCCTGAGTTGTAGTGCATGCACGCCAAATGTATCATTCGGTGCCAATGATTTGCATTACTTTCGATCATTGTACATATCTGAATCACGGTTCCATTCACCAGTTCCATTAATCAGTTTGCAGAAGTATGTACACTATTCCACGTAGTGTGGCATTCGTGAATTCTGGTCCTTGGTCAGTGACAAGTAGTTGTGGAGTTCTGTGAACGCATACAACCCTCTCAACGAATACTTGAGCCACCTCACCAACGAATACATGAGCCACCTCACCCGGTGTTTAAATCTTTAGTGGCTCAGCAGCAAGAAATCTGGTCGGTGTACCCACTACCGTGAGGACATACTTGTGTCCTGCCTCAGACATATCCAGTGGTCCTATACTATCCATATGGACCCGATACCATGGCTCCGGCACATCTGGGTATCTCATAAATGAGGCCATGGCGTCCCCCAACCTCTTAGAGGTAATGTGTGCAGTGCCGACAAAGTGGTAATATCCTTGACCATAGTTGGCCAATATATGAATCTCTTTGTGCACACAACAGTGACCTTGTTTCCACCATGCCCTGCCAGTGGCAAGTGATGGGTCAAATGTTATGCTGCTGGCACACACTGCTCAGGTACATCCACCTGTAGTAAGTCATTATCCTCATACGCTCTTGCTTCCTTTCGGTAAAGCAATCCATCCTGGCAGAGACATAACTGTTCAACTGGGACAGCCAGTCTGGGAGCCTGAGGGCTTCTCCACAAAGGTACAGCTTTCACGATCCCCAAACTGGATGTGCATCTTGCTGCTTCCTCAGTTCATCAAGGTTCCAGCTGACACTGTCAGAGCTAATCACAAGTCTTGCAACAGCCAAAATAAACCTCTGCATCATCGTCCTTTGGCTCGCTACGAAGACGCGACAAGGCATCAGCTACTTTATTCTGATGTCCGAGTGGCTAAGACACAACTATATATATTCTGCAATCTGGATTTGCCATCTAGCAATCCATACGGATGGTTCCTTAACATTAAACTACCATGTGAGGGGTCGGTGATCCATCTGCAAAAATCACTTTGTTCCCAAGGATACTCAATGCTTCTTGTTCAGTAGTGGCGTAATTCATCTCAGCCTTATTCAAAGCTCTACTAAAATATGTCAGTGGCATGAGAAATCTATCATCATACTTTTTCTGCAGCACTTCACCTATTGCTGTACCGCTTGCATCTGCTGTCAAGTGGAACGGCTTATCAAAGGAAGGGAACTTAAGAACTATGCTATATTATTTGTTAACTCGCCCTTCAGATCTCTGAAAGCCTGATTTACCTCCTCACTCCACTCTATTTTCTGTATAGAGTTCTTTACCTCTTTTTTCCCACGAGTCAATGTTGTTTGAGGCAAAGCAGTCCTAGAGAAGCCATCTATAAACCTATGGTAATAATCAATTAATCCTAGAAAAGATCGGAGCTCCTTTAATGTCTGTGGGACTGTGATTTCCTTTACGGCTCAGACCTTATCCTGCTGGGGTCGTAATCCTTCAGCAGAAATTATATGTCCTAGGTAAGATACTTCAGCCATGAAAAAATTATATTTCTGCAACTTCAGAGTAAGCTGAGCTCCTTCCAGTCTAGAAAAAACTTCATCCAAATTTTGTACATGTGAATCAAAATCCTTACTATAGATAGTTATGTTATCCAGATTACTAAGACTGATACGTCCTGTCAAACCGACTGGAACCTCATTTATTGTCCGTTGGAATGTGGCAGGGACATCTTTCAAGCCAAAGGGTGAGTAATATTACTTTCAATGGCTATCTGGTGAGGAAAATGTGGTCAACGTCGTGACGTCTCATCTAATGGTATCTGCTGGTAGCCCCGCCTTAAATCTAAACTACTTTATATAGCATTCTCTCCTAACTGGGAAAAGATATGTGTGATATCTGGCAAGGGCAAGGGGACCATTATTATCTGCTTATTTAAGTGCCGGAAGTCGAGACAGATCCGTAATCCACCATCTTTCTTGGCCACTGGAACCAGGGGTGAGCAATAAGGTGATCTAGAGGGACGTATGACACTTTGCTCTCTAAAGCCATTTAACTGTTGCCAAAGAGCTTCATGATCCTTAGCTGGTATTTTCTATGGACGGCGATTCGCGACCGGCCCCATGGCACAGATATGCTGTGGGAAATAGCCTGTGGTAGTCAGTGGTTTGTTGGGCAAATAGCAAACATGTTTTCGCACATGGCGTTTGAGGGCATCGTTCTCCCGACTTTGCGGTGGACACAACTCACATATAACTGTGTCTAGTCTCCTCAACACCTCCTGCCTTTGTGTCACACTAGTAATTTGGCCTTGCTCGTTGTCCTGACTTTCGTCCCACCTTACCTCCACAGATGGTGCCAACGTGCCTGCCCTATACCTGCCACCGCCAGATATATTGATCCGGTCAGGAGTAGCGTTAATACAGGCAGCATAAACCCTGGACTCTCCTCATGCCTCACTCGGGACCATGTTCACTGTCCCTGACTAAACATAGCAGGGAAAGTACTAGCAGGACTCGGGGAAAATAAACCCAGTGTCCACCCAAAAATATCAGTCTCTGACGGGATGACTCCATACGTAAATGGATCTGTCACAACTGTCTCACTCGTCATGTAGCATCCAGAGATGTACCCTAATTAATTTATCTGATATGCCGGCTTCTGTTACGGTCAGGGAGGAAGCATTATTTATGCAAAGATCTTCCTCTCTGACCTATAATTGTACCTTCTTTCCATCAATCTCTATGTTCAAAGGGTCTTGGATAATACGTACATTCCGAAAAAAACTGAAATCGGAACCAAGAATCACTGAAATGGCACAGGGTAAACTTCTTACTCTCACTAACTCACTTTCGTACACCCGGCCTGCCAACCCTACAGGTAGGTCTATTACTCTTGCAACTTCGTCACCACTTGCAGACATTAGCGTTCGGCCAACATACGGCTGGATCAGGTCTTGTCTCACTCAAATTCTCATATGTTCCCTGGTTAATGAGTAATTTAGGAGCATAGGGCAATCCCTCATTTGACCACACGTTCCCATAACTACCACCAGATCTGCAGCGTTTCACAAAGTCGCAACAATTAGTCGTCGGACTTTGTTGTGTGTGTCCACTCTCGACGAACACTGCTCGGTAAGGTGAGCTGTACTCTTTCAGTGATCAAAACATGGTACCTGACCTGGGTTGTTTACTTTGGAGAAACAGTGAGCTGCCATTGTGACCCGATTCACTACAACGGAAAATCAGATTTTTCTCTTTTCTTCAGCTGACAAGTTGTACTGGCCTCGTGAGATCAGCCTCTTGGCACCACACGTCAGACTCTGTGATTTGCAGCACCACCTTTATTACACTTTCCTATGCCGACAGAAGTTAACATCCCAGTATCTGTCTTTTCTCGTTTAGCAGAGTCTTTACCTTCACTCACATGCGGGATCACGTCACGTTATCTTTCCATTGTTATGTTATCCTCGGCGAGTGGGGAATTGCACTGTTCTGACCAACTGATGGCCTTATTCACGAGTTTATCAGGATCGTCATACTCATCAGCATCAATAGTGACTGTATACTGGCTGGGGAACATTTCCAAGGATAAATTTATGGCCACATACCTAGCAGATTTTCCAAAAGCAGGCCTAATACTTGCAACGTAATTAGCTAGCTTCACTAGTCGCAGCCAGTAAACAGCGATACGCTCGCTCGGATTACGTCTCGCTCGTATCACTACACGATGAGCAAGTTGGAAAGCTTTCTAAGGAGAGTAAAGTTTCCTCAGAGCTGATCTACAATCTTCCCAGCTGTCATTCGCCTCATGTATAAATTATTCAATTCTGTCATGAGCACCATCAAGTGTTTTTTCCCTAGCTATATCAAACCTGCCAAGTGTCGTCCACCAAGGTCCAGTCGTCTTATTCTCTCTCTCCCTTATCCATGTGCTAACGTTAGGCTCGAGAAGCAAGCCTGGGTACTTAGCCAGTGTTCCGTGTTTACTGGATGTGAAATAAGCTAAGCCCTTTATCCGGTGTACAGCGTCTCTCTGATTGTCAGCAATTGCTTGTGATAATAGATCAGAAAGAATCGCAATGTCCCCAGCAGTCTGGTCTGGTTCTGCTTCCGCCATTTCTGTTGATGCTTCAGAAACTTAATCTGATGGTGTATATTCCAATTCGAAGGGAACAGTCTCTTTGTCTGAGCAAGATTCACCACTAGATTCCATACAATCATTCCCTAGACTCTCAGCTGTGGAAATGCTTAATGTATAAAAATAATTAAGGTCTAAAATATCCCATGAAGCTGCCACCATTGTCGTGCCCTTCACTCCCTCCGTAATCATTTACGTGTTTCACACTCATATTTAATGAGCACGCTATATAACTACTATTTGTCTAGATAGGTAACACCAGAACAAAAAAAAAAGCAGTAGGGAGTGCGGAGATAAAGCCAGAGAGAATCTGTAACATTAAAGTCAGGACAGTGTGACGCTGTGTATCCCTTTCTTGCCCAATCCCCTCCCAGACTACTAGAAAAATTGTTCCACACACTGAGACTTCAAAACACAGATACGTTTTCTACTTTACTATTACTAACTTAGTACAAGACAGTTACATTACTTTAGCAACACAAAGGGAAACAAGTTACTCAATACATGGAGATCTAACTCAGTTGCAAATTATCACAAACACTTTTATGGTTTCATAATGTTTCACTTATGAGTATCGTATGTTTTCTTGAATTCTTACTACAGAATAACCACTGTTGTTATCCCCACGACCAGGGACTAGCGTTAATTGTTGCTGGATATCGACCAGAAGTTAATTGGCGTTTTTAATTTTTGCTTAGGCATGTGAAACTCCCTTGTCTCACAATCTTCCCATCTTTGCCACTTCCATTAACTAGATTCCCTTTGCTGTCCATGGTTGCGTGACTGTCTGCTCCTCTCAGCAGAATTTTTCTGTCCCGAGACATTCCCAACTCTGTCCCATTTGCCACCCACCTAAATCTGATGATGCCTTCTGACAGCTTTATAGGTCACTTTCAGCAACTTGCAACACTCTCAGTGTATAGTAGGTTTTTCCTCTTCTTCCCTTTCTCCTCTTTCTTCATTTGCTTCTTTTGCTCCGTTGTCACCAGCTGATCCTAAGTCGAGATTAATGGGTGTGTCAGGTAGACTAGGAGTTCGAAGGGAAGATGGCCTCCTATGTTTGTCCATTTTATAAACTCATGCCCCACAAATGTTCGCATTAGCATGGTCGGGATCAGCAACATTGTCCAGTGTTTGGCTGTCCCGACAGAGGCATCTCGAAATGAGCGGATAACAAAAATGACTAGCTTACGTTCAGCTTTCCGTGAAAAATAACAGTTGTTTGTGTGGACTTTTAACCTTTTTTTTTTAAAGAAAAAATGTCAGAATATAGTAGTCTTACGAAGTATGACGTACTGTGTAGTACGCGGTGACGTGAGGAATCAAGGGGAGTAATTAGTACAACAGTCATACGAGAATTATGGAATAGTGTGAAGGGGTGTATGGTGAAGCTTATGGTAGTCAAGAAGGCGTACAGTACATGTTAGTATTCAGGAGTATGTAATAATACAAAGAAAAAAAGCACAGTGTAAAGGAGTGTTGGGCAGAGTGAGCGTAGATGAGGTAATGTTGATAGTGGATGGTAGTGTATATGACTCTTAAAGAATAGAGTCAAGTTATAAGTGCTCACATTTGAAAGTAGGTAAAGTGTTCGAGCAAGCGAGGTTCCAGATGTAATCTCAGCTAGGAAGTCGTTCTACTTGTCTGATAGTAAACCATAGTTTATAGAATCGTTAAATCTCCCGCAGTTGGTAAAGCAACCAACTTGAATACAAGATAATCCTGACCATAATGCCCATCTCTTGGATCTATTCCTGACAAATAATCCAGATCAATACAGGATAGAAGTACTGTCACCACTTGGATCCTCTGACCACAATCTCATCAAAGCCTCACTAGTTAGCCCCCCCAAACCTCCCCGTTCTGAACCTGTCAGGGTGACCCGATGGCACTTTGATAGGGCAAATTGGGATGGATTAAGAAATTATCTTGCTGACATTCCATGGCAGTCTTTCTTCTCTAGTGATGTCAGTTCTACCCAGTCCCATATTAGTGATTTAATACTAGCTGGTATGGATTTATTCATACCAAGTCAGCAGTTCACTAAAAGATCGAACTCTCCAAAATGGTTTGATAGCAACTGTGCCAGAGGAGCGGCCCAAAAGCCATTAGGATATAACTCTTACTTAAAATAAAATACATCTGCATCACTCTGTCGATATAAAATTGCTAGAAACCATGCAAAAGTTGTAATAAATCTCGCTAAATCAAACTTTCTTCTTAATCAAGCATCAAAACTACCTAACAACCCTAATGACAGTAGAATATTCTGGTCAACTCTCGGTTCTTTCAATAATAACTTTAACGAGTCATCATCCATTCCCCCACTAATATCTTCAGATTGCAACATTACAAATGACCCGCGTGGCAAAACGAGTATTTTTGCCAGTACATTTGCCAGAAAGTCTGACATAGAGGAAGTCTGCCAGAGCGTCTCAGTACTAGAACTAGACTCTCCCGAAATTTTTCCGCTTAAAATACAGAGAAGATAAGTAAAAACCATCCTAGACAATTTACTAGCCAACAAAGCTCCAGGCCCAGATGGAATTCTTCCAGTTGTTTTGAAAAAGTGTTCCTCAGAACTTGCCTCTGTTCTAGCTAAATTATTCAGACTATGCATACGCATTTCTCCATTCCCTAATTCATGGAAAGAAGCCAATATCCACCCACTTCCAAAGAAAGGAATTTCCTCTGACCCCTCTGATTACAGACCAATAGCTGTCACATCTTCTTTTAGTAAAGTATTTGAAATTTTAATAATAAGCACATAGTTAACATCTTGAATCCAACAACTTAATTAGTGAGAGACAATATGATTTTCGCCACGAAAGATCCACCATTGACGTACTCAATTTCCTGACTTATACCATCCATCAATCAACTAACCAACATGGAGAAGCTCATGCAGTAGCCCTTGATATTTCCAAAGTTTCTGACAGAGTGTGGCACCGTTCCCTGCTGTCCAAACTCCCTTGCTATGGACTAACGTCTCTTGTTTCTCATATCTCAGTGACAGAAAAATAAAAGTAGATGATGTATATTCAAATTTCCACCCATTTAACGCCAGCGTGCCACAGGGATCAGTTCTGGCGCCAACCCTGTTCCTGGTTCATATTAATGATCTTTTATCTGTCACCCACAATCCCATCCATTCATATGCAGATGACAACACTTCACAGTTCATTCACACTCAGACACCCATTTACAGAGTCTAATATCTCTAACTCTCAACTCAGTACAGCCATCTCCATAAATCAAGACTTATCTTAGATCAATGAATGGGGACAAAACAAAAAAGCTAGTAAATCCAAATATATACAGTTTACTAATAGACAGATATTGCCAGATTCATATATTACCTTCATGCTACTAATATTCCCAACTCCGAAAGTATTGAAATTCTCGGTGTCTCACTTAACAATGCCCTCAGCTGGACCTCTCATGTCAGATCGCTTGTTAAAACTGCCTCAAAGAAACTTGGATTATTGTTCAGAGTCCGTAACTTCTTCAGTGACGAGCAACTGGTTATAATTTATAAAAGTCGTGTGCCCTCTCAGCCTGAATATTGCTCACCCTTGTGGAATGGATGTGGAGAAGTTGCACTAAAACAGCTAGACAAAATTCAGAACAAAGCTGTTGGAGTTATTAATAACCCTGCGATTATAAGTAAACTACCTCCCCTACAAGTAAGAAGGAATGTTGCCTCCTTTGCATTATTTTACAGATATTTTTATGGCATATGCTCAGACGAAACTGCGTCCATTGTACCACCTCTCCATGCCTTCCCTCGTGCTATGCGGGCATCTGGCAGCGCTCATGACTGGATTGCCACACAGCCATATTGCAGAACTTCTGCCTCTCAGAATTTTTTTTATTTCCCGAACTGCATCTCGCTGGAACTCCCTTCCCCGGAGTTGTTTCCGCCCCAAACTTCAACCTACAGCTGTTCAAGTCCAACTGTTACAGATATTTTATGAATGAAGGACGTCAGTAATCTGGTGTATGGATTTTTTTTTCTCATTTGTTTTTCCTTCCTCTCTTCTGTTATTAAAAAAAAAATAAAGCCACTTACGTAACACCTATATACTTCCATAAGCTTTCCAACGATATGCGACGTATTATAAAGCATTAACAATTTCCGAGATAGACCAGTTTTTCTGGCCAGTCTGGTGTTTTCTAGCTTCTTTCAGCAGCATGGTGGCGAATTATAAGATTAGTCACTCAAGCAGCAACTGCTACTTTTTCATAACTTTCTAGCAAAGTGAGCAAGTCCTCTGTTAACTTTAAAAGTTTCCAAGATTACAGAATTTTGATGATCAACTTGGCATTTTCTGCCTTCAGCAATATGCTGGTGAATTTTGAGAAAATGCACTCGGCAACCACCCATTAATTTTGATAAACTTTCCAGCGATTACGGGCTCTCCATCCTGAGCCCGTGCCACACCCGTGTGGCGAATCTCATCATCCAGCGATATTTGTAGGTCCGGTGGATCTTTAAAAGTTTCCGAGATTAAGTTTTGGTGTTGCGGTCTACCTCCCGACTGAAAGTAGAATAACATGGTTAAGTATGAGGCACAGTGCTTACTGATGAGACACTATGAAGAGGAGTGGTGGAATATGGGAACATAAGTGTGGAGTATGGCGTATTGTGAGGGAGTTTGGGGTAGTGTGTGAGTGTGTGTGTGTGTGTGTGTGTGTGTGTGAAGAGAGAGAGAGAGAGAGAGAGAGAGAGAGAGAGAGAGAGAGAGAGAGAGAGAGAGAGAGAGAGAGAGAGAGAGAGAGAGAGAGAGAGAGAGAATAAATAAATTACGTTAAGCAATAAAATCAATGCCTTTTTAGAGGGTGATGAAACTGTTATAAAAGTTGGCCAACATAATTAAATTCCAGCTGCCTTAATATTCCAATATGGATAATTGGAAAAGTGTAATATTTTCCTGCCCATTTTCAGCTGCGCAGTTATTAACCCATACACATTTGCAGATTATTCTTATGTGGCTACGGGACTTTATGCACAGCCTGGTTAATATGTGACGAAAATTTCTGTTGATACCTGACTGGCGGCTGACACTCGGTTTTTCCAGAACGAGTATGCAGTGTTTTCATGCTGTTATTACATTGTGTTCAGTCATGGATAAAGACTCTAATGTCAGACAGACGGACGAACGAACCAAGTACATTCCGACTCTCCCAGCATGGTATTCGAAGTGCACCTGCGAAATGATACCACCATTCTCGCATCGTCTGCGTGGCTGATGAACGAAACATATCGCTTTTTATCAATAAATTGCAATGTTTTTATTTCTGTAACCTTGACTATAAATATAAGGGGTGGAAGGAATAAGTTGCGTGTTACTGGCAAAGATATTTCTATAAAGTGAAGAGTTCAAGACCAAAGTGCTGTTGTACTGGAAATCACATTTTACAAAAATGTTGATTATGTATTGGCTGGTTAAAGGAATCTGGCGGACCAGCATTTGACAGACTAGATTAATTTTTTCAGTCTGAGCTGTCTGTTATCATCTGGCTCTTTTAATAATAATAATAATAATATTATTATTAACAATGATAATAATAATAATAATAATAATAATAATACTTCAAGGGCAGTATCGGGGAATCTTGAATTAAACAATTTCTACCAACGTCTCAAGAAATCAGACTAATGAGAGCAATGTAAGCTTATCCTGTTTTGTTGTTGTTGTTGTTGTTTGTGGTGGTGGTGATTGTTGGGTAGAGAAAATTTGAAGTAAACCTTAAACACTCAAACAATTAACCTCTTCCGTCCGATGACGTACTCATTTATTCTCATTATCTTGTGACAATTTTCTTCGCTTTAAGATAAACTTTTCAAAGCAGGTGGGCTAAATATTGCCTTCATTCACCCCTTGACCACAATTATGATCTCTTTTGCTGCATTAAAACACTTGGAACAAACAAGAATAAGATCACAAAAATGCGACATCGGATTCAGGCTGGCTAATCCTGCATCACCGGTTTTCGCAGCGTACACTCTCATGCCCCTCCCGACTCCCCACCACAGATCCAGCTCATCCCACCCAATGCCTTCTCACACACGCCCTTGCTTCAGCACCACACACATTCACTCCAGGAGGATATTTTGAAATAAACCTTCACTGCACCAAAACTTCTAACCCTAAAACACTTATTTTCACTTGGTATATTTTCCTGCTCCAGTCCCGCTGTTCATAAATGTTCTATCCCATCGCACCCATTCCTTTGCTCTCCAAGCCCATTTTCGTACCTACCCTCACCCCCGCTTCCATGACGATTCATGGTACGATGTAGGCCATGAAGTCGACGGAAGCGCTTTTCTTTTTATAATATCAAAGTTTCTGTAAATGGGGCTATCTACAGAAGCTTTCGTCCTTTGGCGTCATCTATAGACCTAAGAAAATCCCCAAAACAAGCGAAATTGAAAGCTCTGACTGGTATAGCTTTCTGATACAGAATATTTACGTACACTTTTGATATGCTCAGATCAGGTAATTGAGGAGACTTTAAAAACACGCTTAAATAATTCATTCAGGGTGGTCTCTCCTCTTGAGCTGCAGTGTGTCGTTTGGTGGCAGCAAGAAGGAAACGAAAGACGTCATCGTACTGGAAGAGGTAAGTCAAGATCTTTGTTAACCCTTTAAGTAATGTGATGTGTTTGGCCCTTGGTCTTTGATTGATGGCGCTACTGTCAGCAGGGTAACAGGCAAGATGCAGTTGGATGATGTCGAGGGGTATTGTATATCACACCTATTACTTCTGTTGTGAGAGAGAGAGCGAGAGTCTTTCACGGGAGTCAAGAGATGATTGTCAAAAAAGGGATAATGTGAGGTAATCCCCCAACTTACAGTCACTTCCTCACTCCTCGTCAAAACCATGCTTTATTATAATCTCTCTCTCTCTCTCTCTCTCTCTCTCTCCTGCAAATAAACCTGCTGCTTCCCTCTTTCCATTCTCTCATCCATCCCCGCCCCCTACCTTTCCATCCCTGTCTCTCCCCTCACCGTGCTAAATATACCTGGCTGTGTTCTGTTGCTGCTCAGTGGGAGCAAGCAGTGTCGAACTGTAACATCCTCACAATGTACAGTCTTAAAAGTGCGGGTACAATGCTGCCCTCCGACCAATTCATTATGAATCATGATAAATTTATTGGCAGCAAAGAAGCGAACCTGGTGAGTCCTAAGCTGAATGAATCGTTTGGCGGTAACAAGAAAATACAGTAGTAGTCATCGCACAGCAGGCGTTACACAGCCCAGCTACTTACTTTCTGCTAGGAGGTAGAAGAGGAGGAGGGCGAGCATTGTGTGTGTCCTGTGATTGATGTCACACGTCCTCACTGCTGCATCTGTGGGAGGAAAGCCGTTTCTAATTAAGACACTCACACAGAGGCTTCATGATACTATCGATGTCCACCACTCTGAAAGACAGATATTTTACATACACATATACTGCCCCGTTCATTGTTTTCTCTTCTCTCCTCTATTATTTTCCTGTCAGTTCTGTATAATATTAACCTTAAATTCTCTTCCTCTAATATAGGTATGTGTTTCTGTACTAGCAGCAGGGAAAATGTTATATGAAGAA
>JAGKTI010015906.1:0-19989 GCA_018397915.1 Birgus latro
CCTCTGGCCTGACGTGACTAATGGCCGACGTCGTGGTGGCACAGTGGACAACAGCTTCAGTGCAGCTAATGGCCTGCTCTACCTCTGGCCTGACGTGACTAACGGCCGACGTCGTAGTGGCACAGGAGGATGTAGCTCTGGTGTGGCTAATGGCCCGTACCGTGGAGCTAAGGGAACTAGTATCAGAGGGATGGACTGTGGCCGATCCTGCCTCGTACCCAGTATTCGGCTTGTGGGCGGTACTGCTGCGCTACTCTGGAAGGAACGACTACAGGAGTCGGACGACTTATGGCCTGTCCTGCCCGACCGACACACGTCCGTGCCGTGGCCCTGTAGAAGGGGTGCAACTGGGGAACGGACTGTGACCGGCTCTGCCCCGTACCCGGTGTGACTATGGCCAATACCGCGGCGTTGCGTGGAGTTGTAAACCCCACCCCTTACCTTGCAAGTGGATTTTTTTTTTTTTTTTAAGATTCGCCACACTGGTGTGGCACGGGCTCGGGGTGGAGAGCCCGTCAGAGAGTGGCAGTAAGTAAACAAGGGGGCGTCCTCTGCATGGCGACAGAGGACGCTGGCATGGGGGGGGGGCAGAGCCCATCCCCCCATAATAACAAGGGGGCGTCCTCTGCATGGCGACAGAGGACGCTGGCAAGTGGAATTTCGGCCGGAGACTAGGCGCCAGCATCTGCTACCTTTCTGGGGCATCACCTGGGAGTAAGAGGGGCGCCGGGAAGGGATACAGGTGCGCCGTTCCTGTTCCCAGCCGCTCAGTGTCAGCGGCGGACCACTGGTGGTACTTGGGGGGTTGGGGGTGTTAGTGTCGTCTGCATTGGCCACTGCGTTGTCTGCGGCCTCAACCCCTAACTCCTGTATTTCACTTAGCTTGCTGTTTCCATTTCGCTGTTGTTTACATAAGCTAAGCAGTGGGCCATGGCACTATATTTTCCGAATTCGCCAGCTGATTTCAAAAGACGTGGGCATTGGTAGTGTAGATAAACAACATCAGTGCAGCCCTGGGCCCCTGGCAGCGATTACACAAACTACATGGTGCTACCCATGAGAAAGCCACTCCATTCTATAGAGCTCAGTGGTCCCAAGTCTCCTCGAGCACTACGGCCGATTTTGTAAGTAAGTCAGCCTGCACATTGCCGTAGAGCCGACAATGACAGGCACCCAGATCAGCGTGAAGGACTTGTCGCACGAATGCAATTTATTAATAATGCGGCCCTGGATCTCATTAGAGTCCGTAATATAAGAAGCAATTGCCTGAAGGGCTGACTTTGAGTCGGAAAAATTATGACAAATGAGTCATGTCGAGAATTGAGAGCACAGTCTATGGCTTTGTCGATAGCAAAAAGTCCGGAGGTAAACACAGATGTGAGTTGGCAACCGATACCTGAGGACACATTCAGTCAACCACACACTAGCACCCACACATTCATTCGACTTGGAGCCATCAGTGTACAAGTGGTGGGACCCCAAGTGACGAATGATGATGTTACGAAACAAGTGGTGGACCTCTGCCTCTGGCGTCTTGGTTTTAGGTGCTGGGAGCCACGATACATCAACAGTAAAGCCAGGTGGCTCCCAAGGCACTATATTTTTAGTCACCAACTTGTCACAGTCACTGAGGTCCACACCAAGCTCCTGAGTTAGTAAATGAAGGTGAACGGCAAGTGGCCAATGCACCCTCTGAATAAGATGGTGGTATTGACGCAGGGGAGTACAGGCCACGTTGCCAATATTGCTTTTCCTAAGTGTCCAGATGCCACAGGACAGGGCCAGGTGGTTGTGGCGAATACGGAGGGGAGGCACATTTGCCTCCACTTCCATTCGAGCTACGCATGTACACCGGACGGCTCCAAGGCACATTCGCAAACATTTATTCTGTAACACATCCAATCCATTCAACGTGACATCGGATGCCGAGCCATACACCTGTGCGCCATAGTCTAGCTTCGATCTAATAAGGGACTTATACACCATTAATAAAGATTTTCTGTCAGCACCCCAAGTAGTACCCGCAAGGTACTTGAGGACATTTAACGGTTTATCACAAAGAGCAAGCAAATTATTAACATGAATTTTAAAGTTCGACCTGAGATCAAAATTTATACCCAAAAACTTTACAGTATTTTGAAAAGGTACCGCCTGATTATCCAAAGTCAAGTGCAAAGGAGGTACGGTACAATTAGTGAAAACAATAGCGGCACACTTAGGAATGGAAAACTTAAATCCCCGCTGCAAGGCCCATTGGTGGACGGAATCAAGGGCTGCTTGAATCCGCCCAGCCGAAAATTGAGCATTACGGGAAGAGTGCCATATTGCACAATCGTCAGCATAGAGTGAGTATTTAAGATTTCTTGGGATGGGAGCTGATGACAGAATATCACTGATCATAATACTAAATAAAGTAGGACTTAGAACACTTCCCTGCGGCACCCCATTTTCCGATGTTACATTACGGGGTAATCTGACAGAGAAAGTTCTGTCCCTTAAGAAATTTGAACTAAAATAGGCAAATTACCTCTTAAACCATAAGCATAGAGCTTCATTAGTATACCGTGTCGTCATGTCATGTCATAGGCTTTATGGATGTCCAAGAACACCCCTGTCATGAATTCTTTATTGCCAAAAGCCTCTGCAATACAATGCTCCAAATTCATTAAATGATCTAGTGAACTTCTGTATTTATGGAAGCCACATTGTTGATCATTTAACAAATTCTTCGACTGTAAAACAAAAGAAGCCTATTATTAACAATTCGTTCCATGACCTTACATAGACAAGAAGTCAACACAATAGGACAAACTGAAGTGGGGTTCATAAGACGACTAGCCTCTGGATATCGGTATGACGTGCGCAAAGTGCCTTGAGTTTGGGAACGTTCGAGACCCCCAAAGCTCATTGTACAATGCTAACAGCTTAATCAGGTTGTCCTGATTAAGATGCTGAATCATACCGTACGTGATGGTGTCTGGTCCGGGGCTGGTGTCTTTACAGGATTTAAGGTCAAGGAGCAATTCATCTAGCGTAAACTCTTGGTTGTACATGGAGTCTACGTCTTCTGTGGCAAAGTCTAATTTCTGTAGCTCAGCCGTGCATTTATGATGTTGAAAACGTGGATCGTAATTTGCTGAGCTACTTACTTGAGAAAAACTCCTAGCGAGGATGTTAGCAACGTCCACGGGATCGACATAGATGTTGTTATTAACCTGCAGGGTGGTAATGGGGAAGTACGGACTTTTATTATTTAATATTCTGATAGTGGACCAGACTTTACTTAATGGTGTGAAACGATTCACCGTGGACACAAAAGTCCGCCATGAGTCACGTTTGGCCCTTCTGATTATTCTCCTTGCCTCAGCCCGTGCCTGTTTGTATGCAATGAAATTTTCCTCAGTGGGCTGACTATCAAAAATCCTGTATCTCCTATTGCGTTTCCTTAATGCTTGTCGGCAATCCAGCGTCCACCAATGTGCTCTATGCTTCCCATGAACTGTAGAAATCTTGGGAATAGCAGCCTCAGTCACGTGTATTATGGAATTTGCGGTCCTTGAGAAGGATCCCCAATCTGCTTTCTTATAGTTTAATTTTGGAGGAGGAGGGTCCGAAACAATGTCGCGTGTATAAGAAAGACAGATGGGTATATGATCACATCCCAAGGAGTCGTCATAAGAGTCCCACGAGAAATCTTGATGTATACCAGGGGAGGCCAGAGATAAGTCAATAGCCGAAAAGTTACCAGTACGATCATCTGCACATCTGCACGAGTCGCTCTATCATCGTTCAGAAGACAGAGGTTGGACTGTAGTATTAGGTCTGCTACTTGCTTCCCACGACCATCAATCCTTGAGCTACCCGATTGATAGCGATGGGCGTTAAAGTCGCCCAGTACTAACTTATTCCCTGGTAGATGTTGAAATAGGGAATTTAAAGCATCTTATCAATGGGGCCATGTGGAGGACAATACAGAGAGCAAATAGAGAGATATGTGTTATTAAATTTTACTCAGCATGTGACAGCTTCCAGAGTAGAATTTAGAATCACTTCCGTTTGTGGGTGTGATTTGTGAGTGTATATTGATTTGTGAGTGTATATGGCAACTCCTTGACCATCATATCTTCTATACGAGTGGTAGTGTTTGAACTGAGGAGGATCAGGGAGATCCTCCAGGCGCGTCTCCTGTAAACAAACAATGTCTGGCCTGTGTATTGATAGCAGGATTGCTATATTATGTAATTTATTCCCGAGAGTTCTACAATTCCACTGTAACACAGTGAATGTGACGGTTTAAGATTTACGAGGGTGGTCAGCACTCTTAGTTCGATTATGCCGCCCACCAGCAGGAAAGCGACTACCGGGGAACCTATCCCGGTGCTTGCTGACAGAAACCTCCATTGTTTCGTCAATAACGAGGCTTCCAGATTCAACCGAGGAAGAGCTACCCTTTCTCTCCCTCGCTGGACCAGGAGCAGGAAGGACGAGAACGTGACTATTTTGTGAGGGTGGTCATATTACTCTTATTTGAGTCGTCTGGCATCTGTTTAGTCTTGACTGACTGAGAGGCAGCAGCAGCCTGAGAGTAGGAAGGTGCAACAGGGATGTTAGTTTGAGAGGTGGATTGGACAGGAGGCTCAGATGGAGAAGTAGAGGGCATGGCAAGAGCAACAGGTTCAGGTCAGAGCACATCACGGGACGGGAAATCACCGCCGAACCATAGGACCTATTCGGCGCGGGAGTTGCATGCAACTCCTTCACCTTTTTCCTAGCTTCGTAGTAGGAAATGCCCTCAGTTGCTTTCACTACACAGACCTCTTTCTCCTCCTTCCACTTGGGATAATCCCTAGAGGAAGTGGAGTGTGCGCCCTTGCAGTGAAAACAACGTACCGTCTCCGATGTGCAGTGTTCAGCATCATGTCCCTGTGTTGTACACATGCCACACACTGACTGAGAAGCCCGACAAGTCTTAGCATCGTGCCCATATAACTGACATTTCAAGCAGTGAAGCAGATTTGGGATATATGGCCTGACGTTAACAATTTCGTAGCCAATTTTGACATATTCTGGAAGAGAAACTTTGCCAAAGGTCAAGACAATAGTGGCAGTCTTCGTCCTCATGCCTTCAGAAAATCTAGTGATAAACCGGGCATCAATTGCGTCCTGCTGAGCAAGTTCCCGTATGATCTCATCCTCTTCCATAACCATGAGATCCCTGCAGGTGATGACACCCTTGCAGGAATTCATGGCGTGCAGGATCTTCAGCTCGACATCATATTCATGAAACTTACGCAGTTTCATCAAGTCCCTTACCTGGGAAGAGTTGACAGTTTTTATGAGGAGTTCTCCGTTGCCAAGTTTCTTCACATGTTCCACCTCCCCAGCACAGTAATCAATCACTATCTTGATAATGAAAGGATTGAGACTGCTCAAGGGAGTGGAACCTAGAGCATGTAGGGTGACGTATTGGGCGTTATTCACAGGGACGTCCAGCTGGGTTCGTGTTTGCGGCCGTTTGGTCTCGGGGCGGTCAGTCTGTATGACTTGTTATGGGTTGGTCAGGGCTACCTCCCCCCCCCTTTCAGCCTTTCAGGGGAGAAGGTATAACGCTACAGCGGCAGGGTCATCCGACATAGTAGTCCGACATACTAACCAAGTGGAAAGAAAGAAACCAGCAAAGGACAAAAAGCCCTGACCCAAATACCTACAGCTGAAATTGTCTGTTTTTTTTTTTTTTTCAAGGTTCGCCACACTGGTGTGGCACGGGCTCGGGGTGGAGAGCCCGTCAGAGGGTGGCAGTAAGTAAACAAGGGGGCGTCCTCTGCATGGCGACAGAGGACGCCGGAGAGTAATTTCCCCGGACTGCTAACTCGGGGTTTAACTGGTTGCGGGGAGGAGGGGCATACGGGAGAAGGCGAGGTGGGCCGTTGTGGCCCGGAAGGCTGAGTCACCTGCCCGCTTTCCCCAGGTAAGGTGGTTGTTACCTCTCCGTCATGGGGGGTGGGGTTGTCGTCGTCGGGGCGCATTTCAATACTTACTATAGTATTAAGTAATTAATATTAAGTATATTCATAGAATGACGGGGAATCGTCCAGGGTGCGAATTGTCCTGACGGCCAAATGTCTGTCCAGGAACCCTCTGCCGCGCTCTCCTTCCTCTGTCCTGAAACCGGCTCTGGCCAAGACAGAGACGGCCTTGCCCTGGCCCCAGGCTCCAGCTCTCGTCTGCTGTCTTCTTCCCTTCCTTGCCGTGCCCCTAGTGTAATTTGTTTAGTTTCATATTACATATTTGTCATTATAATTTTCATATCTTTATTCTTAAAATTATCAAACCACAAGGAGAATTAATCTTTTATTAACATAAGTTCGTGGGTCCTGTTTCATGTATTTAGAATGCCGAACTTTTCCAAAGTCAATAAGAAGAGTTTTATTGCTGATATTTTTCTAAGTCCACAAGTTGTGTTGCAGATTTTTGAAAAGTCTATAAGACATGTTTTGTCAATACTTTTCTGTTGTAAGGCGTGTTTAAGGCTTGACTATTCGGTCCTCAAACACGGCGCTTAGAGCGAGGTCCTCTTTCTAGACCGGGCTGGGTACACTTAGGGCTACTAAGAAGAACAGGACATAAAAACACTCGGCAACAAACCTTACACATGTATTACCTTAATTCTTACAAAGACAGTACAGGCAGTGGCACACTTTAGACAAGAAATTCACACCAAAAACGTAAATTTTACCGTTTTAATAATACTTTTCTTTTTCCGGTTCTTCTAGTAAACAAAAGGCTGCAGCAGTAGTACTAGTTTGTAAATATGGCTACTGGCACTATAAGATCACATTCTAGGAAGACACTCTGTAGTGTGGCCCATGTGGAGAAGGCAGAATTTCCACATGGGTGTTTCCAGCAGGAAGAGATGTCATAAAAAACATGCTGTATTTGATGCAACCTAAGCAAGCTGGTCAAACTCATCGCTTCAAAGATGAAGCAGCTCAGCTGCTTGCAGAACTTATTCAGGAACACTGGCTCTTTTGCAACCTCTACACCATCCACACCAGACACATCAAAAAACATTCTGAAATTCTATGGAGACTATATGACTCTAATTCAGACACGGGAACAGAGACAAAACCACAGTTTTGTCAAGAGAGCAGAAATCTTCAACAATCACGCACAAGAGGTCTTTGATATCATCTGGCAGGACCCTATAAAATGAAAGAAGCTGGAACAGAAACATGGGGTGAGAATGACCGACATGGAGTGGGACTTTCTACAAGATCAGAGAACCCAGAGAAAGATGTACTGTGAGGACTTCGTTGCTCGCAAATGAATGAAAACAATGGAAGGCAGGCCCTTGACAAAATGAGACAAGATGCAGAAAGAGAGAAAGAGTTGAGCAAGCCAGTTGCTGACTTTAGTGAGCAGACAGACTCAGATGGTCACCAGGGTATGGATACAGATGGAGGTGGAACTTTCTCTACCAGTGATGAAGGTACCAGTATGGGTTAGAGTGACTCAAAAAAGCGCCGCTTGTTCTCGCCCAGCTACAGTTACTCAGCTAAGTGATGAACTGCCGCAAAAATACCAGTATATCTGTGAGAGCTTTAGGAAAGTGCGACCAGAGTATTAGGAGAAAGTTGATTAACTGAAGAGCTGCTACCACATGTCTGAAGCACAGGCTGTAGCAGCCGTCATCACAGTTGGTAACCGAATGTTTGGCAGAAACTGGAAGGAACACGATGAACCAGAGGTCATTGATCTGGACACCCTGCCAGAATCCAAAAGTGTCAGGGAAGCAGGAAAGAGCAGTGAGGTGTTGGCACTATATGAGATTGTCAAGGAGATCGTGAACTCTGATGAACAAGTCGTGGTGAACTATTCTGACGATGACTCAAAGAAGCAAGATGCTGGGTCATTTTCTGTTCAGGGTATCACCATTTACGGAAAATACAGCTCACTGCCCACAATAAGTATTGCTTCAGAGTCCAGAACGAACTTAGCTGCTCACAAGGTGGCAGTCCTTAAAATTCTGGAGGCAGCAAGGGGCGTTGAGCCAAAATTCTGTTCGAGAAAATTGACTCTGTGATCACAGACCAGACAGCTCACAATATCAAAGTGGATGAACTGGTGGAAAAGAGTCTGGACTCTGAGCACATTCATGATTCTGTTCTGTAATGTGCACCCAACACTGATGTTCAACCGGGTCATTACCAAGCAGTGGGCTGAAATAGAGAACACACTAGGTAGTGAAATGATCTACTCAAACTTCCTTGTCAGTGCAACAAGAGCAGCAACGAGTGTCACTGAATAAGCCCTGGACTGCATGACTAGACTTATCAGTCATGACTTTGATCACAAATCATGGAACAAGTCACATGAATCCGACCTCCACATAGCCCCACGATCAAACAAGTCTGTCAGCCTCAAGGACGCTGACCTGTGCTCTCAGTCTGTATCATCTGAATGATGTGGCATCCTATCTGCAGAAAAATGAGCACGTTACCAATAAGCTGGCCTGCATTATGAGGTGTTCTCTGGACCTGTATTTCATGAAGGTGATGTACTGTGCAGGTGCTCTCCTTGGACTTGACCTGGTTGAACCACACCTTTCTCTGGCCACGTCTGCTGAAACAACATACAGCAAGGTCAACCCAGCTTTTCAACAGATATACCAAGAACTGAAGGATGTAGACCCAGTCACCTTGTTGCAGGCAGAGGAACCAGTGTAATAACTGAAATGAAACTGAATAAATTAATCAATCACTGTTCTGGCCGAGAATCGAACTCAGGCCCTCGCGCTTGCATCGCGCGCACGTTACCAGTGAACCAAAGAGAGGATCCCCCACATTGGCTCTGGGCAACGCGGGCTTTTATACACCCCATTACATCACTCTTTTCTCCCCCTAGTGATTAATTTGGTCAGTTTCGCTCTCCCTCATGGTAGCGTAGCATTGGAGGCCACCACCGGGATGTAAGGCTGTCAACACGACATATGACCCTCATGGCCCTTACCTCACATCCCACACCGCCGCCGACCAATGTAATAACTGAAATGAAGCTGAATAAATTAATCACTGTTCTGGCCGAGAATCGAACTCAGGCCCTCGCGCTTGCATCGCGCTCACGATGATGATGATGATGATGATGATGAAAAGATTTGTCACACGAATGTGACACGGGCTCAGGGTGGAGAGCCCGTAAGAGTTATAGGCGAAAGAAAACAACAAATGTAGCTAAAGAGCTAAGCTTAAGAATTTTGAAAATAACAAGAATAAGGTCTGAGGACACCGGCTGCCGCTAGATTAGCCATAACAGACTGGTGGATGGCTTCATACGGGATGTCAATGGGCGTGGCAGGGTCGAGGCTGGAGTCATGAGAAGGCTGGAGGTCGGCAGAGGAAGTGGAAGGGGGGGGGGGAGGAGAGGGGGGGAGACATGGAAAGTCTGTCTCCATCTCCTCGGCTGGAAGCCGTGATTTCTTCCCCTTCCTCTTCTTCTTCCTGGGTGCAGGAGGAGGCGACGGAGATGGCCCTTCGGTGGCTTGATGGTCTGGCTGCACTGCTACAGAAGGTGGAGATGGAAGAGGGAGCTCTTGCTCACACTCGGTGTTGATAGGTGGAGCTGGAGCATCCTCAGACTCTGATGGAATGTTCCTGGGTGGAGCTGGAACATCCTCAGACTCTGTAGCAGTGTCCATGGGTGGAGCCGTGGTTGTGGTGGAGAGAGCAGTTGCCGCGTTCAAGGGAGCGTCTAGCTGCAGCCTTTGCCGCGGTGTGGAGCGGAATTTGGGAGGCTGTCAGTGTAGGGCGCGATGCTCCTGACATGGGCTGTGCACCACGGGCAAAGCTCTGGGGGATGGCAAGGCGTGGCAACCCATTCTCCTCAAAAATCTGGGGGAGGAGAGTGAGCAGCGCAGCCTTGTCACTGCCACAGAATGCTTTAGCAGTCGCGATGCACATGGCGACGATAGTCTTGATCTCCCCAGTACATCGACGATCCCTGGGCCGACGCCGTCGGGTCGTGGGGCGCCGCCGTGCATGGGCAGAGCCCTGCACAGCTGCACCCCCCGGTCCGGTGACGTCTTTGGCCTCAGGACCCTTCGGTGTATGGTGGAGACGGAAAACTACCGTCTCGCCCTCGCCTAACGAGCGCTCAAGGCGTTGTGAAGCGGTAGAAACGATCCCGAGGCGGTGCACGAATACATCGGCGCCGGTGTCCTGGCGCCGAATAAATCCGTACCCCGCCTTCACGTTGTACCACTTCACAATCCCTGTGATGGTCTCCGCTCGTGGCACCTGCTCACTGCCTGAAGAGGCCCCCCTCGACGGGTCGTAGGCCGAGACAGTAGAAGGCATGTTGTAGGAGCAGTGGGGGAGAGGTCTGAACGCCACGGCTGCCAGCGAGAGAATCTCGCACGCACGTTACCAGTGAGCCAAAGAGAGGATCTCCCACTTTGCCTCTGTTGTTGTTGTTGTTAAATATTATCCCCAACTTGTGGGGACACGGGCAAACAAAGAGCCCGTCAGGGAAAAAGCAGAATAAGGCTCCCCATTGGAAGCTTAGCACCGCAGGCAGTCAGACTGACAAGAGTGGCGAGGAGGCAGGACGTGGGCTGGCGTTCGATGGTATGAGGAAGGCCTTGCAGATCACGGTAAGATCAAAGAGATCGAAGCCCCCGAAGACTGATCTTCCCAGTCTGAGTCCTGGTCCTGATCCTCCAACAGATCTATGTCCCCAGAGTCTTGAAGGGGAGGCGGATCTTTCTGATCAAATGCTGTTAAAGACATCCTGAAAGGCTTAGACGATGATCTGGGCAGTTCGGGGGCTATAGGGTCGAGAAGCTGAGGCCGAAGACGAAGTCGGAGCAGCAGGAAGGTCCACTTGCACAGCAGCAGCAGATGGAGAGGGAGAGGAAGGGCCCTCCTTGTCCAGACAGACGGACAGATCGGGGGAGGCAGCCCGTTTCCTCCCAGCTGCTGAAGGCAGAGGGTGAACTTCTGCAACAGTGGTAATAAGGTCGAAGTCCATAGGAGGTTCCGGGTCGGTGATAATACTGGCGCCAGTCGCCCTGTTCAGAGGGCCATCGAGCCGCAGCCTTTTGCGCGGTGTTGTGCGCGGCCGAGATGGAAGTGGGCGGGGCTGCGGCTGCAGTTGCGGCTGTGGTCGCCGGGGCCGACGCTGCTGACGAGGGGAGGAATGTGAGTTGCCAGCAAAGCTTGGAGGGATGGCAATGCTTGGAAGCCCGTTCTCCTCGAAAATCTGGGGGAGGAGGACGCGCAAAAAGGCCTTGTCACCCCCACAAAAAGCCTCTGCTGTAGCAACGCACATTGAGACAATGGTGTTAATCTCCCCAGAGCATCTCGGACCCCTAGGGCGGCGTCTCTGGGCCTCGGTGCGCCGCTGTGCATGGGCAGAGCCCTTCACAGCAGCACCCTCCGACCCAGTGACACCTGTAGCCTCAGGACCCTTCGGTGTCTGCTGGAGACAAAACTCCACTTCTCACCCTCGCCGAGAGAGCGCCGGAAGTGCCGTGGATTTGGAGCAACGATCCCAAGTCTGTGCACAAAAACATCAGATTCGGTGTCCCAATGTCTTATGAATCCATACCCAGATTTCACGTTGAACCAAACAACGGTGCCAGAGATCGTCGTGGCTCCCGGCTGCCTGGCACTACTGCAGGATGCCCCCCTCAACGGGTCGAAGGCTGGAGCAATAGTGGAAGTCGGCATGACGACTGACAGATCAAATGGGCAGCAGCAAAATAAGTCTAAGGAGTCTAGTCCCCACTGTTCACTACGAGTGGGGACGAGGTCTTACTCCCGCAGCTGCTGGGCTGGAACTGTTTGCCTCTGATGATGAGATGATGATGATGAGATTCGCCACACGAGTGTGGCACGGGCTCAGGGTGGATTTGCCTCTGGGCAACGCGGGCTTTTATACACCCCATTACACCAGCATTGAAGTTTGTTTCTCAGGAAAGGTTCCAGCATACAAAGTACAGTATGATGAGGACATCTGCAGTGCCATACTTGAAATAGCAACCTCATTCCAACCTGATGTAATCAAGCTCCTGAAGATGATTATCCCCAAACTGGCTACTGGCTTTCAGAGGCAGAAGGGTGGTATCTTCAGCTTTGGAGACTGTGACGAGTCTGAAGAATGTTCTGTCACTCAGATGGATCCAGAGAAGTTGGAGAAGGCACCAGTCCACAACCTGAATGCAGAGCGCAGTGTAGGTTTTGTTAACTATGAGCTGTCAAGAAGGGGTGCCAAACAGCTTGAGAGTGCATATGTTGCACAGGTCAAAGCCAAGTTCTGAGACCTTAATGATCGATGACAACCAGGGACTTTTAGGAACTATGGCAGCATGATCAGAAAAGGAGGAAGGATACCAGAAATCATGCTGGCGTGGAACAGAAAGCAAGAGGAACTGAAGAGGCAGGACCTGCAAGACAAGGATTGTTAATGTAGCGGTAGATCGTTGGAGAAAAAAAAAAAACCTTGATACACTGAAGAGAATTGAAGGCCCTTTTGCATCAGCTGCTGAAGTTGATGAATATGTTGCAGCCATTGATATAGATGAGGGCACCAAGGTAGGACGGCTCTACCTGGAGGGACGCTATGCTCAGGACACGTCACTCCCGGAGTCCAGTGATCTGTTCCGACTGATGAAAGACCACAAGAAGCTACCAATGAATACGTATGCAGTCAATTAAGCTATATCTTAATAACGTTACCTTTAATGCAGAGGTGACCCTGAATGACTTCAGTCAAGCCATGAACACAATTATGAGTGTGCAGAACTAACTGTCGGTAAACGGGCTATGTACTTGGCCACAAACTGTGGACTGGGCTTCCTCAGACTGAACATTATGGACTTAAATCCCAGAATTATTCTAGATGAACTGTATTTTTGCTGTCAATAACTGTTTTGCTGTTTATGCCTACTGTCTTCTGTAAATAAAAAGCCACTTATTTGCTTTTCTGTGTTGGATTTCAATTTTTATGACTATCGGGGAGGCGTTTTGGGAGGGTAAAATGCTTAATATGGGGAGGGGCCACATTCCAAGGGGTATGTGCAGGAAGGTTAGACTTGATTCTTGTTATGTGGCGTATTCTTAGTCCAACTACTTGGGCTAGGATACAGGCATGCACTTGGGTTCTTTTGATCAGGACCGGGCTAGAGCATGCAGCCAAGGGGTAGGGCTCAAACACAGGCTAACCAGTATTACACGTATATTACCTTAACACTACTTACACATAGGTCAGTTCTATATGTGAGACAACACAGAGCATATATAGCACAGCACTATGTCCCCCAGGTGAAATATTACACAGGTTATAACGCTACTTATGGGCAAAGATATTGCACAGGGGTCGTGACGTTATTACTGGGGCACAGATATTACACAGGGAGCGAGTGACAGCACAGTACACTATATACGAGGGTCACAGTATCGAGAAAGGGGATTTACAAGGTTACAAAGGGGGAGGGCGTCACTTATGTTCTGTATGTACTCTGAGTTTCCACAGGGTCACAAGATTCTGGGTTTCACAAGGGTGAGGGTGTTGATATTACACAGGGATCATGACACTCTGGTAAGGGGAGTACACTCGCTGGGTCTATAGCACTATGGGAGGGCACAGTGGTTGCACTAGTCACTGAGACACACAGAGGTCATGGCACAGGTAGGTGCAGGTGACGGCCAGGTGTAGGGGGTGGGCCATCAGGGGTGCGCTCCCAAAAAGGATGCAGGCCTCATGTGGGATATCAGAAGTCTGGTGTAGGCTGGAAGGCGGCGTGTGGGGCGGCCCTTTCCTGTTGGGGGCCATCGGGGTGCGAGGGCCCTCGGGACTGGGGCCAAACAGGGCTAGGAGGTGCGCTGCCCGGCGCCTGCCCTTGGCCATAGTGGGAGTCCGGGAGCAGGGTCCAGGCCTAGGGTCGCCCATGAGGCAGCCCTCGAAGTCTGGGGGCTGCGGTCTCATCAGGAGGGGAAAGCTGTCAGGAGTCGTCTGCAGCTGCTCGCCCTGGAGGGGGTCTGTCAGCTGCTGGGGGCGTCAGGGGCTGAGCTGCAGGGACAGGACACCCAGGCTCACCACGGGTCCACTCCAAACACTCTCCGTCAGCAGGTCGGCTGGGGAGCAGTCTCTGTCCTTTGTGGAGGAGGGGGAGCTGGAGGGGCGTCTTGCTTGGCCTTTGGTGGGACGGGCTGAGCCAGAAACGATGCCCTCGCAGGGAGCCTCCAAGCTAGTGGAGGAGGGAGGACCGGTGGCCTCTCCTTCGACGACTTGGCAGGTCCGGGGGACTCTGCCGGTGTGACCGGGGCAGAGGAAGGAGGTCTGGTGGACTCTCCTTCCACCTGGTAGGTCCAGAGGACTCTATCCAGGCTCCCTCCCAAGTGAGTGGACAATGGAGGTCCAGTGGACTCTCCCTCAGTCCGACAGGTCCGGAGGACTCTTTCAGGGGACCACTCTGCCCGGGGACAACAGGAAGAGCAAGTCCGACGGGCTTCTTGACTCCTGCGGTAGGTCCGGTGGACTCTTCCGCTCTCCTGCTGCCGGGGGAAAGTTGCAGCTGGGGGACGACCGGTGATGTCTCCCCCTGTAGGTCTGGTGGACTCTACGTGGGCTCCACTACCCTCCTCAGGAGGACAGGCGAGGGTCATCTGTCTGACGTGCCGAAACGCCTGCTCCCTACGGCGGGTAGTGTAAGAAGGAGGCCAGTGGACTCTCTTCCTACAGTAGGGCTGGTTGCCTCTACTGCACCGCTGCTCTTTTAGCCTCAGGTCTGCTGGACTCTGTAGCCGAGGTCCTACTTGGGACTGTGTGAGGGTCAGTTCAAACCCGAGACTGGTGAGCGTTTCCCTCGTTGGAGGGTAATGCACCGAGTCGATGCACCTCCCGGGGGTCTGCCTGGGAGTAAGAGGGGCATAAGGTCACAGGTGATGTGGGGCGGTGTAGTGCAGAGCACCTGTCAACCTCCCCGTGGCCCCCTCTTAGGTTGGATGTCACCCCCTGTGTCTTAATTCTGGGGTGGTGGTGTCAGGGTTGCTCCGCTGGTTGGGCATTTCAGTTCTTTAGCCAACCAGTGGTGTTTTCTCACTCAGATAGACCATCTCCATATTTTTGAAGGGGAATTTGAAATTATGGTACTAACACCACCCCTTATTTATAGCACAAATCGTATATACTTAGCTACTCACAAAAAGTTATTCCCTGTTGTCTGGTGCCAACTGTTCGCTTGTTAGCATAACACTGGCATGTCGGAGATAACACTGGCATGTCGGAGAAGTTAACGAAGGTGCAATTGTAAAGAAGACCATAGTAGACGTGTACTCAACCTCTTTGCCCTGACGGCAAGAGTGGCAGTAAGGTACGGTATGGTACGGAATTATGGTACGGTATTATATTTTTTCACCTGTAAGTATGGTACGAAATTACGATACGATATTTCTTTTTAAGTATGGTACGGTACGAAATTACATTATTTTTTCCGTACCTTTTCTGTACCCATTCCGTATTTATTAAAATGTGACTGTCCACTCTCCAGAATAATCCAGATGACAAATATTGACTTTTAGATAGGGTAACTGAAATACATGAGTTAGGGGTTGAGGCCACAGACACGCAATGGCCAGTGCAGACGACACCAACACCCCAAATGCCCTCAGTACCACCGGGGGGCCGCCGCTGACACTGAGCAGCTGGGAACAGGAAAGGCGCACCTGTATCTCTTCCCGGCGCCCCTCTTGTTCCCAGGTGGTGCCCAGGAAAGGTAGCAGTCGCCGGCGCCTAGTCTCCGGCCGAAATTCCACTCGCCAGGTAAGGGGTGGAGTTTACTCCACACAACGCCGCAGTATTGGCCATAGTCATACCGGGTATGGGGCAGAGCCGGCCACAGTCCGTTTCCCAGTTGCACTCCCCCTACAGGGCCGCGGCACGGATGCACGTCGGTCGGGCAGGATAGGCCATAAGTCATCCAACTCCTGTAGTCGTTCCTTCCAGAGTAGCGCCGTGGTACCGGCCACAAGCCGTACTGGGTACGAGGCAGGATCGGCCACAGTCCATCCCTCTGCTACTAGTCCTCTTAACTCCACGGTACGGGCCATTAGCCGCACCAGAGCTACAACCTCCTGTGCCACTACGACATCGGCCATTAGTCACGTCAGGCCAGGGGTAGAGCAGGCCATTAGCTGCACTGAAGCTGTTGTCCCCTGTGCCACCATGACGTCGGCCATTAGTCACATCAGGCCTAAGGTAGAGCAGGCCATTAGCTGTGCTGAAGCTGATGTTCCCTGTGCCACCACGACGTCGGCCCTCAGTCACGTCAGGCCAGAGTTAAGGCAGGCCACTAGCCGCACTGAAGCTGATGTCCCCTGTGCTACCACAACATCAGCCATTAGTCATGTTAGGCCGGATGTAGAGCAGGCCACAGTCCGCTTCTATCCCACAGGAGGACCTGCAGCCGTGGCAAGGCCTCGCCCGAGGCCTTGGTTCCCTGCAACTCTACCAGTGTGAAAAGCGGCCGAGGCGGAGCCCCAGCAGACTCTGCAGCTGACGTCGGGCCCTGTCTACTCCCCCGGTCCGAGGTCCCCGTGTGACGACCCTGTCGGAGACGCCGCCCTCCAGCCGTTGCCGCAGTCCAGCCACCCCGGGTTCCAGTACCCTGGGTCCTCAGTCACCTCGGGAGTTGCCCCGAACACCGGGGCGTGACTCACCTGTGGGCGAGACCTCCCTGAGTCTCTCCCAGACTCGACGTCAGGTCCGTCTCCTGGCTCTCTTCGGGCCGAGCCCCTAGTCCCACGACTACATGTGGGGCCCTGTCCAGGGGCGCATCACTCTGCCCTTCCTCCGGACGGAGGAATCAACCTAGGGCCCACCAGTGGTAGTGAAGTGAGTGGACTTTACCTATGTGTGTGATTTCTAGACCCAGATACATGTGTGTTCATTAGTTTACACCATGCGAGTGATTTCCTAAAGCGTATTCTTGTGATAAGTGACCAGGAGCCCAGAGTATACGACTGGACGAGCCTAATAGCTAACCTTGGCCTAATTCATATCCCAAGTGGAGTCCCGCGCATTCCCCCAGTGAACGAAACGCCACAGTGACCAACAGAACAATAATATTGTGCCAATTGTGCCATTCCCTTGTTTATTGAAACTCTCTCTCCCCAGCACGCAGGCACGCGAGTGAAACACCTCAGTGGCTAACAGAAAGAATAGATATAATTCCCATCGTGCCCTTCCCCTTGTGCATTAAACCTCCACCCACCCCAGTGACCAGCCACATTAGTTAGGGTATGTCTGGGCACCTCCAAATGTCCCGCTGGAATACCGCATTCCCCCCCCCCCCACCAGTGATCATTGCGCGGCTGACTCTACCTGAGATAGACTTCCGCCCGGCAAGTGTCTATGAAACAGGTGTTAATGTAATTTATATACCAGTGCCGTCCACTGCTATACGAGATTGGGAAATTGTAGTAAATTAATTCCTGTGTCCTCAATCATAAGTGTATTTTATGTGCCATAAGTGCCGGGTAAATAATACCATACTTCTACCAGCCGGTATAGTGATAGACTTCTGGTCAAGTAAAACCTTGTGTTAAGTTGTTAACCCATCCCCGGCCAACCCAGCCTATGTATTTATTGATGTACTATTGTCTCTGAGAAGATATCTGCAATACATGTGTGTAACAGTCACTGCCTTGTTTTTGTGTCCAGTCCTATTCCTTAGAGTTACTGACCCGGTCTAGAATAGGGACCCTCTGTAGCCTGCGTATTTGAGGGTGAGAAACCGACCCACAAATACGTAGCATAACAGTAACCTAATTACTTCCCCGACGAATGTTCTGTTTTAAGATATAACCTTATGTTTAAGTGTGTGTGTGTGTGTGTGTGTGTGTGTGTGTGTGTGTGTGTTACAGTACAAGGTCGGTACGACTGTACGGGTACGGCCTGGATGAGATTCACTGTCACTGACCAAATAACTGCATTCAGTTCCTGTCCACAGTCCACGTACTTCGTTGCAATATATAAATAATGATTTAGATTAGGTATTTACTGTAGGGCCGGCTGGATCATTGCTACTTGACTCGTTAATGTTATGCTCTGTGTTTTAGGTGCAACTTCTTGTTTCCTAAGACACAGACACGAGCCATGGGTTCTTTAACTCAAGACCGGGCAAGAGCGTATACCAAAGGAACAGGGCAAAAGCACAGGCTAACCAGTCTTACACGTATATTACCATATATCGACATACTCAGTAAAATATCAAACAATATATGTGGCACTTACAAACTCCTTAAGGTACATTCCAAGAGCAACACACAAATATAGCATAGGTACACCTTAGAGACTACAAGTCTGGTAATCACTGAATGTCTCTGTCGTGGTGGCACACAATTATACACAAGTTCACAATCACAGGGCCTCAAAGTAAATTTCAACACAAATTCCTGGGGATGAGTTGACACTGGGGACGCTGAACCTTTGTATCAAGGGTGGAACATACAGAGGTCCATAGAGTCACTAGGGGGAGAGTTAATATGGGAGCAGAACCTCAGTCAGGGTGGAATTACCCAGATTAATACAAGTCCCTTGCGGTGAGCGGTCCGGGGTGCAGGAGGATGACAATCAGATTCACGATGGGGAGGAATACACTTTTGCTGGGGGGATCAAGAACCACGATATGGTATATTAACACAAGGGGAGTTTAGGGCCCGATACAGATGCACTGAGTTTACACAGTAGAGGGGGTTTTGCACTGGGGAGGTTCACTGGTAGTTCTATGAATACTAACAGGTCACTAACTGTTCTGTGCGATTTACACAGGAAGGTTCAGGTGGCAGCCTGGTGTGGGAGGTAGGCCGTCAGGGTGTGTGCACAGGCCTCGTGGTGAGTCGTTTGACGTGGGTGGCTGGGTGGTGTAGAGGGAGGCCTTCTCTGGCCCCTCCTGGAGGAGTCCTTGGGTGTGGGCTGGCCCTCGGGGCTAGGGCCAAAGGGGGTCAGTAGGTGGGCAGCTCTGCACTGGCCTCTGGAGGTGGTGGGTGGCCTCAGGCTGGGTGGAGCCCGGGGTCCGTGGTGTGCCCCTCAGTGGCTGGGGGCTGCGGCCTCGCTGGGGAGGGGGAGGCCGTCAGGGGCTGTCTGCGGCCGGGGCGTCCCGGGGAGTCTGTCAGCATCCGGGGGCATGGAGGGGATGGCTGCACTGACAGGATGCCCACTACTGGCCTGCTCCAGACATCCTGCCACAGCGCCCCTGTAGGGGAGCAATCTCCACCCCAGGTGGTGTGGGGGGAGGACGAGGGATGTCTCGCTCGCCCACAGGAGGGGCAGGCCGAGCCAGAGACATGTCCCTCAGCGGGAGCCTCCGGACTGGTGGAGGAGGGAAAACTGGTGGTCACTCCCTCAATTTGGCAGGTCCGATAGACACCGCTGGAACTCCATGCCAGGGTCGAGGAAGGAGATTCCTGGGAAGTTCCTTTGGCCTGGCAAGTCCGGCAGATGTTGCCGAGGCTCCTGGGCTGGGGAATGGGGGTAGGAGATCCGGCGAATGCTCCTCCCGCCCGTAGAGTCTGGCAGATGTTACTGGGGGATCACTTGTCCCGGGGGCAGCAGGAGGCAGAGATCCTGCGGATGCTCTCACTCGGGTACATGCAGCGGACACTACCACGGTCCTGCTGCTGGGGGAAAGTCACATTCGAGGAGGACCTGGCAGGTGCCTCCTCAATGGCAGGTCCGGCAGACGCTACCAAGGTTCTGCTCCCTTCCCTGGGACGAAAAGCAGGGGAGATCTGGTGGACACTCCCACGGCGGCAAGTCCGGCGGATGTAGCCGTGCTCCTGCTCCCGAAGGTGGGTGGCAGAAGAGGGAGAACTGACGGTCACTCCCTCTGCAGTAAATCCAGTGGATGTTACTGCGCCGCTGCTCCTCTAGGGTAACGTAGGACTGGGAATACTGGTGGTTGTTCCTCCTCACTTTGCAGTTCCTGTAGGA